>JAQGAO010003579.1:0-16726 GCA_034697705.1 Ommatoiulus sabulosus | reverse complement strand
TTTTTGCGAATGCGCATGCGCTAGTAATCGGAGGCAGAAAGCTGATCTGAAATCGGTTCACTCTGCTCCTACCCTTTCCTTTGAAACGGACTCCCCTAGAGGGAGCGCTACAGTGCAGAGCAATGTCTGCCCAAGCCACTCGCTATATATGCCGACTCGACGATTTTTGTGTGTCTCTGCCACCCGCTGGCGCTGCGTATACTTGAGATTTAAAATATGAAAAATTGCTTATTTTGGTGAAAAATCGCTATACTTGTTTGTGCACGCACGCATATATACATAATTAAACATTATAGTTAAGTTGCAGTCCTAATTAAAATTGGACGTGTTGCCAAGGCGGGAAGTTTTAGGGTTTGATTTACCATGAAATAGAAACATATGTACAATTGTGTCCTACAGTATATCAGAACAAGTATTTCAGAAATAGGTATACATGCACACTATACAGTATACGGTGTATGCACACTAAAGACATGACTATTACAGAAGTTTGTGTAAAATACAATTTATGGAATTACTTCTCAACGTATACAGTATATATACGTGGATTAATTTTGATCAAAATATCATCACTGCGTGGAAGTAACGGGGACATGACACGATTGCAACATTATATATACATTTGCTAAACTCCGCGTATGTTCCTGAATTGTTCGCGTGGAAAACATGCTATCTGATATTCACATTGACATGTTTGGATTGGTGAATATACAAATTGTTCTCGTTGAGATGCATGGTTGCGATTTCGCATTTCTATAGGAGAAGCATGTCCGTTGTTGCCCCGTTTCATCTCGCCCCCTCTCATCGCCCATTGAAATGACCGGACAATGGACAAAAAGGGGGATAAACGCCCCCACAAAATAATTTTCGATTCTGCTCCCTCTCGTCCCTGCGAGGCTCTGAAATTCGCAATTGGTAACGAGCGGAATTGAACTAATAGTCAAATAAAACGACTGGGATTGAGGTTGGGAGAGGAAGGGGATCGAGGGTGGGCGTAAATCCAGAGAAGAGGGGATGGAGGAATAACATTCACGTCCCATGGTAAATGGCCCGTGCATGGGAACCCCTGGACCCCCGCCCCAATTATGGGATATGGCGGGGGAGTTCGGAGGCATTTTTATGGTTTATCAATCTAGATCCGCGAATGGAGGAGGGGTCAAAGGGGAAGATGGGAACTGTCCCGCGCGCGTTACCCCCATCGGGATCCGTGCCCCATGTTGCGGAACTCCGACGTTCCCCTCTTCCTATTGTTGGTACCCGGCGATTAAATCCGTTAATCCCTCCCCCCACCCTTTGTAGCTATATCTTTATTTGCCTTCGCATATTTTGCGCCATAAATTGGTCAATATCTGATCTGCGGCGCTCTGGCTCTGGGACACCTCTCCGCGTGGGCGCCGCTGGCGTTCCAATGACAAATGCTTGCAGGGAACGTTCTGCACTGCAGCCTCTTGGACGTCGATGCGATGTTTGATATTTTGACTATAGGCCCCACTGTCACGCACTTTTCAACCACTGAAGTGAATGGTGCAAATGCCCTTTTCCAAATTAAATATTTTTACCTCTGAAATGTCCGGTGTTGACTTCCACTTTCTAACTGATGAAGTGCTATATACGTGTATATATACTTCCCGTATTTCCCATGACCTCTATAGTTAGTTTTTTTTTTAAATTTGAGACCTAAAGAATTGAATTAAAAGTCAAATAAAACGACTTATCATTAAGGGTATTCATGAAAGAAAGAAGTTTTACGACTCGTACTTCACAATTCATGAAGTCGCGTGTGCAAAATCGACACGCTAAAATTGGTGCTTTTGTACACGTGGTTTCACGACTGCCAAAGTATGATTCGTAAAAGCTTCCGAGTTCCGCTATTATTATTTGGCAACGACCGACGTTTAAACAGCCATTGTAATTTTCACTCTGAACATATATTTCTCCCTTTTCAATGTCGTTTAGAATTCTAAAATGCGCTATTTGGCCTTTATTTAACAGCATGAAGATCATTACGCTGCAAATCTCGAGATGTTTACAGCGTAGTGCGCGCTGTAACGCTTGTCCAATCGCCCAACACCAGGGGGCGCCCGCGTCACGGAGGTGCCCGCGCAAAGGGGTTTCCTAATGTGGCACCCTGAAAATGGCGGCATGCACATATCCAAAATTGTTTTTATCTCCTCTAAAAATCCTTTTGTGCTTAGGAATTGCAAACAGCTGTTGTCACTGGCTGAGATTTTTGCCCTCCCGGAAAATGCGTAATAATGGCGGATCTGATGGGAATGAGTCACGCCGCGAGGGGGGGAAGACGTCATCAGAGTGAGTCCATGGGCTCCAGGTGATGGGACGGGCAGGGCATCCCCAGAAAGTGTTTTATGGCGGGCTTATGCTGCCCCCTCTGGAGGATTTTTAATTATTTATGGGGCAGTATTTTTGTGGGGGTAAATGGCGGCCTGGAGGGGGGTTAATATTTGCCAGCTCATAAAATTAGCCTGCCCCGCTGCGATATTGTATATTGTGTTACTGGGCGAAATATCCTCATCCCCCCATCACTTCTTTAATCTAGTCCATGAATTATATTTTTGAGAAATATTGGTAAATTCGAACCTACAGTACCAATTCGGCTGTCAGAAACGTTCTATGGGAATGTGCGGCCATCTTGAATTGGATCAGACGGAATGGAACATAATGGGGTGGTTACATTTTAGCACGAAAGTTTCGTGAACAATATTCAATGCCTTGTTATTGGTAAGAAATGGTCTGTGGTCTGCTGGGAATATTTCCAATTTACATTCTCACATGTGTTTATGAAACGAATTTTAAACATTTAAAACATGATGTGGGGGTACTGCGAATTTCGCAGATCGAACTTTGGCAGTCGGCAAGTCACCTGCGCAATTTGTTTGTAATAAACTAATTGAAAATTGTCGAAAACATAGAATGGATTATTTAACCAATTAGCGTGTTGATTTTGAACACGTGACTCCACAATTGACCTTAGACCTTGTACTTATTTGCATGTTTTGGCCATAATTATCCTGACATTACTTTACTGAAAATGCAAGGTTTAGGAAGTGTATTACACGCAAATTTCATGTTTTGAATTATAAACAATTGGTTTGGATTGTTATGAAACATTGATACACTTTCCAATGTTTTTTATATAAATTCCAATGGAATGTTAGATTGTGCGTTTCGTGTTAAAACACGTGCGTAGCGTTTCAAAACATGCAAATGACGTGTCTCCTGTGACATGCGCGACATCTGGCGTGATAAGCGTGAATTTGCGTGATGGAGTGCATGTGCTATAATAAAACACAGTTGGTAACGTTTTTAACAAGCGTTTAACTCTTGCAATCGCCAGAATCGGATTGTCAGCATTATCTTGACAATCGCATTTGCAACACGCATCACGGTGACCATGTTTGCGGTTTCAGAACACGTGGCGCCACCTGCGATGCGCACTTGGCCAGATTCTGGAGTCGGCGCCAAACTCGTTTTGGTCTGGTTTCAGAGTCGTTTAATCGGATTATTCGAGCGGTCATTAGCACGTGACCAGGGCGACCATTGTGAGCTGAGAAGCGTGAAGGGTGATGCCATGTGGGGAGTGAGGGGGTGGGGGAAAACTACATAGAACAAATTAGGCTGCGAAGCGTCGAACGTCCATGTTTAGTGAAAATAGGCCACTTAAAGCTGTTTAAAGATTCATGTGCGAACTCGTGCATTTTTAATGCCCGGATATGGAAAATCGATATGGAGATCGTAGAGTTTTCTGTTGGTCAGTTGGCATGCTAAGCTTGTTTGCGAATGGACGTCCCTCTCGTTTTCTGTCTGCGACGCAATCTTCGCTGCTTTATTCCAGACCACTTTCAACGCAGCGCCATCTACTGCATATCGTTTTCGAGCAATTTAGCGCCATCTAATGTGCATTCTTGATAATTCGATGCAATGTTTAATCATTCTGGAACACTCCGTTGGAAAGGAGTAATCGTGTCTTATTCATGGCTATTTATACGCTTATACGAATTATATCACATGACGTGGAGTGTTGCATTCCATAATATTTTTCATTAACAAAGATTGTTTATCAATATCTTATCCAAAGTGATTTCCGATATTTTTTTCTCACATTTTGAAGCGCTCTATAAAGTTAACATTAGTATATATAATATGTATTAAGCTACTTCCATCGCTGAAGAAAATATTGAAGAACTTTGTGCGTTGCCAGTTATTTCTGGAAACATAAACTTGTGTAAACAATTTAGGTAACAGCTTACGTAATCAATTTATGTACAAAAATTATGGAAGTAAATGGCAGCAATTAGCAACAAAAAGTTCCTCTCTTTCCTCCAGTGTGGACTTCCGGGCGCAAAGGCAAAACCTTGTAGAAGTACTTCGATTCTATGCAATTCTATGCAAATTTATTCTTCAATTTTAAAATAACACTAATAATACACAACTACAGTATATACATGTATAATAATCCGTTAAAGCTAAAGTACGTGTACAGTATATCTTTCGAAGTTTTTGCCATATTGCATTAGGAATCGTAGCAGCATCGCAAACGCGATCTGACGGCCAATCCGCTGCGGCAAGATGGCGGTTTTATCGGAATTGTAGTTTTTCTTCTCCCATATCTCACCAATGCTCGGATGGTCAAGCGTCCAGTCCCCTCGGTCATCATCGAGCTTGCGTGCACGCGCTTATCGCTCGCCAGTGGTCATTTTCTGCCTCCCCACCCCGCGGGATTCCCCCCACCCCCGCTCCTCGCCCCACGTGATTTCGCTTTCTTTTTCGGTTGTGACAGTTTTTATGGCGTCTTGGCCGTTTCCTTCCCTGCCCACCCCCGCGGCATCTGATGCTGTGTCCGGCAATCGATACCAATTTAATAACTTGCCGGACAACGGACGAACGACTTGTCGGGTCCGAGCGCCACGGAAAAGAAATGGCCGCTGATGTGAGGGGATGGGATTGGGAAGCCTGTTCTGTTTGCTGCAATACAGAGGTGGTCAGGAAAATGTCACCGAAATGCTACGTGAAATGGCAGGATGTGATCATGCGGAATTTCGTGATTTGTAGCCGATTAAGCTCCCAGAACCGTTCGGTTGTTGGATGAAAATTTGCATTTTGAGGTTTTGTTGGAATATTATTAAACGTTCATATACATGTATGTGTAGTTTTTAGATTTTTTTTAACCAATTTTATATTTGCGCAGGGGATATTTTACCAAATTATTATTTTCACGTTGAAAAAAACAAAGTTCTACATGTGCACCTGTCAATTTTTTAAAGGTAATTGTGCCAGAATTTGAATTATAATTAAATGATTATATGTATGCAATTGAAATTGATATGCTTGTTGCTGGAAACCATCTGATGACGCAATATCTTTTGATAATTCTTCATTAAAATGAATTCGACATAATCTGTGTAACTATTAATCTAGATTTACATTTTGTTGACAAAAATCCATGCGATTCTCGCAAAGTTTCATAGGAATTTGCAGTTAAAGTTATACCTATAACCCACCTAACCTGTGTTCATGCGCCCAGCATGCAGGCCTCCACGGTCCTAGAAAATTGACATTTGCGATATAATTTCTGTAAATTAGGTTGAATAAAATGCCCACTTCCGACAGAGGAAGTAACCATGCATCGCATTCTGATAGTGGATGAGGACGTTAAAATATACCAAGATGGATACATTGTATTTGGATTTGTAAGTAGGACCAAGCCAATCTGGTAAAAAGCCATTGAAACATTCCGGTGTGAAAGTGGTCAGCGGTCAGCAGAAATATTCAAAAGTGACATTGATAATTAAACATGTTTCAACTCTTTGTCAACGGTCGATCGATCCACCACCAGGCGGCAGTTTGCGAAAGTATGAATGAGCAGATCCTTTAGGTCGCACACTGCCACCAGGTGGCGAGTCATCCCATGGACATTGTGCACTACCGGTACTTGAGCAATTTGAAAAGAAACGTCACTATAGCAGAAATCTCCGCGAAGGTCGAGGTTTCGCGAGAACGAGCCCGGATCGCACGCGCTGGTGCTGCCCCGCTTGACAGGGTCAATTGCCCGGGGTCAGAGGGGCTGTTTTGTTGTTGAAACGTGTTTTTCAGTCGTGAAACCTTGTTGGCAATTGATTAGCCAAACCCCCTAATTAAGTTCACCCGCCTGAGCTTGACCTCTTCTCTTTAACCTCTGCCAGTTTCAATTCTGCGCAAACATGGCTGCAGCCAAACTGGATTTTAATTGCATTTCTTCCCGACACGCCCTCTGGTGACGGCCCTGATGGATGATCCTGGGGCTCACCTGCAGCACTTTGCACGCCTTTGAAGCATCTCCAGACGAGGAATTCGTGGAAGTGGTTCATGAACCCGCACCGAGCGTGTTTTTTAGGTGTTGCTGAGGAAGGTTGCGGCGGCCATCTTGTGTGGTGGCACCTCCCCCCTTTGCTTTCAGTTGCCGGTTTTGCCACGGCTGCGCTGACCCTTGAATGGGATGAGTGATGCAAGGGTGGGAATGGAGCACCTGTACTTGAAAGAGATTAATGGTCATTTGGTCGCCTCGCCCGTCGTTAAGCAGTGCCACCGTAACGTCATACCGCTTTTGCCATTGCACCATTGGCCAGTCTGTTGACGAAATGAATGTTTACCTGTTCTGATACACCCGACCTTTCGGCTAAACTGCCTATATGACTTGTCCCTTATAGTTCTTGATGTGTTAAGTTCATTTTTTTTTACAAATTCACACGCAGTCTCGCCTCTAGACCCTATTTTATTGATTCTTATTACATGCAGGCCTACATGTAGTTCAGCCATGGAAAGAGAAATATAGGCTACTGTTGATTTTACATGTTTTGGCATTACCAAATATTGCCTATAATTTACATGTTGAGACGGTCCTCCAATGTCTTGTTTTACGTTTTGTCCTATATTAGAAGAATTTAAGTTCATTTTTGGACATTGTCCAATTCTTGTCTTCTGAAATGTCAAATGGCATCGTCTTTAATTGGCATTAACTTGTGTTTCATGCTGCTTTTCAAACTTTTAAACGCTTGAATCTTCTGTCACCGTTTTATATCTGCTATGATGTTTGTTCTAGCCTGTTTTGATTCTTAAAGTCTAAGGAATGCAAATCCTGTGGTTTACTTTGTCCTGTTGTTCCTGTTTCAACGGAAATTGTTTGTTGTTGGATAAAATCTGTTGTCATGGTTCCTCCATTCTTTTGACATTTCCATGGTTAAATGCAAACATGCATGTTAAGTTGACATTGTCCTAGTGGCACGACTTGATGCAGATATGCTTTAAGTTGATTGTGTTGTCTTTCGGACTCCCAGTGTCACAATGAAATATCCTACGACAACATGGCACCAACGCATTGTGACTTTGCGAGGGGTTTCTAATAAACCAAGAGAGGTCAGGAGAACGATCTTCCAAGATTATATTCCAGACATGTGTTACATCTCTGGATTCGTCATGAACTCGGTTTGTGATATCAACCCTTGAATGAAATCAATGTCGCCATGTCTTCGGGAAGATTCTCGAGAGAGAGGAAAAGTCATAAAACAGGTCATTAGTCCAAGTTGGAGGGTCTTTCCCTCAACATCCCGTAAAGGGGCTCTGATCAGAGGTCTGCAAGGCCCATCAAAGGGATCATCATTGCCTTAAGTGACCAAGAGTAGGCAAGAAACTTGATTTCCCCTTGTTCTTGCAAGGAATCTACACCCCCGATCCTGTTCTTATGATCACGGGTGTCTATATACCCTAAAAAGCCACCCACAGCCGTTACCCTTCCTATTCCTTATATCCCAGAACATCCTGCTACAACTCACCCTTTTCGGTGGTTTTACGGTTATGGTTAGGCGAGAAAAAGCTGTGGAAAAGCGGAATGGGGAAGATGATGAGACCCATTAGGGAAGTGGGGGATTTGTTGGCCTGTCTCTCCAGTGGCCTTTCCACGTGACAGTGCTCGGGAACGGGGGATAACCGTTATTACGGTATCGATGGAGCAAAGCCCCTCCGGCTTTATTACCGCACTCGAATAGACGGATTTAAGCGTGCACCCTTGAAAACGAGCTTTTCTTGAATAAAATCTGCGCTGATGTGGGTGAGGAAGACGTCGATGGCGATTTCATTTCGCCATTTTAAACGAGGATCTTGAGCACTTGATAACAAGTGCGGTGCGAAAGTGAAAGGGAGACAGATACATCAGTCTGGGAATTCCGGAAAGTTGAAGCCGTTTATAAATCCCGAAATTCAGGACGGAAGTCCTCTTATTTCAACAAGCCATAGTTCTGTGCACCATGAGTTCTGTGTATACGAAAGTGTTTCCCTGTTCCGACAAGGGATGCCCCATTAATTTGCCAACTACAGTATTTTCTATCACCAAACTATTAACGTTTTGGTTCATATTTATTCCTGAATGTGTATAGAACGTTTCCACGTTTTCCCTGTTCAATCATGCTTCCTTAACAGATTGATATTGGGAAAATTAGCGGAAGGATTCATCGTTCTTTGAACTCGGATTGATGTGAGATTTACGTAATTAGCATTTTTGGAAAGTAAACTTCTAGCCAGATTCGCATTAACAGCGCATTTCGTTTCCTATATTTCTCTCCTTGTACAAATCACTCCATTTGATTATTATGCGCTTGCATACGTAAGTGTGACTGCCTTCAAAGCAGCTAAGACGCAATCCGAGGGCAATCATTCCTCATCAGTACCTCAAAAGATGTACTTCGTGCACCTCATTTCGCTCGCCAACCTGCCTTTTTTAATGGGTTTATTGCGTCTGCTGAGTCGCTCTTTTGCGCTTCGAAATGCGTTTAATTATGAGCTGAACCCAGCGAAGCCTGGCAACTATGAAGTGCATGCCGGTTAATCAATCGGGCGCAATTTCATCGGATTCCTTTTCCACTAGTCATTCTCGGAGATTAGGGAATTGCTCTTTTGGAGTGCAATTGCACTGAAACGTTTTTAGCATTAATGTTGTCTGCATAAGGAACATGATCGCAGGATAGCTGTGCTATGAGACCCACTATAAAGCTCACTTGATACTGTATAAAAATATCCAGTTATATATCCAGCAGTATTTTAAGATAATTTTTTCTTAATGCATTTCTGAAATTTAATAAAACAAACTAGCATTATTCGTATTCAGTTGCAAAATTTTCAAGTACACTAGTACAAAATGGTGTCTGTATAGCATGCAGTAGGCCTAATTCCCTCGCAGATGGGGTTTCACTTAAATTTACATACTAGGGGTTTTAAAATGCATTTTATTGCAATTTAATCATTTAAAAAATATAAAATATGAAAATACGTAATTTGTTTCTAGTCTCATGTGCAGTATATTACATTATTTTTTAATATTTCACAACTGGAACCAAACCAAATTTCCGCAGCAATTTTTATTTCCATTAAATATAAATACATGTACGTGAAAAAACAAAATGTATCTTAAAAAATTATCCACTTTTGTAAACGAGTCGATTTTGGATAGGAACAATTTCCATAAAATATGTATTGTTAACAACAAACATATGTTGATCAACTTTTGTTTGCATTAGCCGAGAATAGTGCATTTCCATTCGACGGTAAGAGCATCATGCATTTCCATTATTTGCGTACATGTATATAATTTATTACAATATTTTTGGCAAAATGTATCGCATAATTTATGACAAGAACATAATGTATACTTAAGTGTGTATATAATTTATTATCATACAAGGATCTGCACAGCGCCCTGCAGCTGCTGTTTCAAACATTATTTTATAGAAATGAAAATAGCAAATATATGGGTTTAATTCAAGACGAAATCATTTTGCAGTCTGTTATGAATTATTCATTTACTTATTGTAAACAATTAAAGAGGAAAATATATTTTTGACAACAGCTAAATGTCATACATGGATCAGATCATATTAATGAAAACACACGTATATATTATTCCGAGCGTGTATATTCATCGGTCAAAATGGAGGCGTATATCCTTAACTTTGTTTACACCTCACATGCTTTGTAACATTGTCAACAGATGGCGCTGCCTATAACGGGGCCCTTGCGTCCATTCCAGTAGGTTTTAACGACTTAGCCGAATTTGCACAAACAGGAAATTAATTTCATTTTTTTTTCTCGTGAATAAGGGGTGGATTCGCTGCCTGGGTTGCATTTCTGTATTCTCCGAAATTCCGTTATTGCATTTTGCGCGCTAGCTTATCATCCGCGGGGTCCGCATTTCGAATCGGCCGTTATGTCGTTGCGTTTCCACCGCCAACTATGTGTAATTTATTTCCTCGATTACGGCGCGGAATGTCATTTCTGAGCACAGTCTCGTTTTAATGCAAATGGGGAAGCTGCAGTCTTCGCGACGGAGTCTCCGAGCAGGAATGCGAGAGATGCGCTCCAATGCAAATATTTTATTTGCAATTTAGGGGATCCGTGGTGCATTTGTCACGTTAATTTGAATGCGCAATCAATTCGTTATCTTAGCTTCTGCCTTTTCATTCCGTATAGTTGCCCGCTCGCAAAACCATGCCCTCGCGGCTCAAACGCACCGCACCAAATCTTACTGTTATAGCCGTGGTCCAGTTCGGTGATCTTGGTTTGACCCGACGGGAAAGCCGAGCTACTGATGCGATTTGGCGAGCCAAAGAACTGCGCAATGATACCCAACATGGCCGAGCCTGTTTTCCAGTTCCATGCAAGAAACTGCAATGGAGTGTGATGTTTGCATCAAAACGGTTAAAGTATTTTACATGTACTTGTACCTCAACATTCCATCTTGTTTACCGAGTAGATGTAAACTTAATCACTTTCAAGCCATGAACATTATTCGCCACAAGTTGACGTGCGTTGATTTTGCGGACCCCTCTCTCTGCCGAATGGTTAACTCGTGTTGTGTGACACTGTTTCCCCCCACAATTCTGTTGTTACATAACCGGTAAGAATTCACAATACTTCCTCCACACAAGCTGTAGTGTAATTTCAAATTCGTAACTATTACGGTTCATCCTACATCTTCTTTTCTGGAACGTTTTGTTACCAAGCTGGTACACTGGTAAAAAGTATATCAGCCTCACTAATGAATTTAAGCACCAACAAATTACTGTCGTTTAAATTTATCTCCCCAAGTAACTCTTAAGAGAATTTGTGCAATTCCACTCAACATTGCAAAAGATTGTTTGAATTAGGATAATTTAACTCTAGGAATTATTGCTTTTTTCCCCCCATATACAGTATGTGATTTTACTCCATGTAACATTACCATCATCAAAACATTGTTTTTGTTGATATTTGTGTGTTATCGTGTTGTTTATGTTAATATTCCATTAGAATTTTTACATTAGTTTGGTTTTATTTCACAACATGTAGTGGTGTTATTGCACATTTGTGAGAATCTTTTCATTTCGTCCAGTTGTTTGTAGTTCGTAGCCGTTATTCAATTCCCCTTCCCGATTTTAGTGTAGTTTTAGCGTGCACTAATGGAATGGACACTGCATCATTTAACATTGCTCACACTTGGTGGCACAGTATCTGTAAGGTTGCTACGACAGTTACCCAATGGACCAAGCCGGTTACCAACGCTGGTCATGGAACATTAACAAGCTCAAAAGATCTTGCCATGCGCACCAAGGAATTGCGTACGCCAAGACTCCATAATTCCATGGGATGTGGATCCTCGGGGGCTCGCAGCATCCCTGTTATGCGTGAAGCTCGGGCCCCAGGGGCTTAAAGGTGGATTAGGACATCTGTCGGAACACAATTGCATTGGTTTCACTTTCTTAGCATCGACCTATGCCGCGAGTCTTGCGCTCAAGCCTTTGTTGGAATTGATCTGTATTTTTATACAATTTAAGGGGGCATTTGATCTCTAGCCAGGAGTGGGGGGAAAGGAGGGAGTGAAGAATGGTGACGAGGGAGGTTTTAGAGAAGAGGAAAAAGATGAGTAATGGGAGTTGAGAAAGAGAAAGTAGGTCGAAAGAGAGCAATTGGGAAAGGAGAGGGAGGGAAAATGAGGAGCAAGTAATGAGTTGGAGTCGTCCAAAAGGAAGAGATGTTAAAAAGATAAATAAAATAAAGAGGAAATTGAAGGAAAATATTGGAAGAGGAAAACAACCAAGCAGGACAGGGAAAATAAAGGGAAATTGGGAGGGAAATGGAGAAAGTGAGAAGTGAATATAGGATGGGACCAAGACAGACAGGGAAGACCAGATATTTAGGGTTAACATATAAAGAAGCTGAAAGAAGATTGTGGTGATTTAAAAGGAGGAAGGAAGAATATCTGGAATCGTACATTTAGGATAAGAAATGAAATCCAAAGGCGATATTGCATTAATGACAATACTAGAATAAACAATGAATAATATCGGGGGTAATCATTCAGGGAAAGAGGATGAACATGGGAGGAAAACGATTAATGAATAAAGGGATTTTTTTAAATGGTTGTGGAAAAGAGGAAGACTGTTGAACAGAGATAGTTGTGGAAAAAGAAGAATATTGGAACAAGTAGTTGTGGAAAAAGAGGAAGAGTATTGAATCCTAATCGTCTCGGAAAAGAGGAAGGACATTGGACCAAAATGGATGTGGAAAGAGGAAGACTATTGGACGAAGATGGTTATGGGAAAAGGCGAAGAACACTGTAGAGGTTCTAGGAAAGGACTATCTGGGAAGTTGAAAGTAGGGCAAGGTAAAGGTAAAAAGCGGAAAGAGAAAAACGTTCAGATGGAGTGGAACAAAGAAATAGTAAGTAAGCGAAGACAAGAAAGAGGAAGAATTGAGAAAGGATATGAAAAGGGAAAGAAAGAGCATATATACATGTATACATATATATATATACCTGTACCGTAACGGGAGAAGAACGGAAAGCCTGGGAGGAGAGGAAGGAAGACAAGAAGGCAAGAAAATGGGCCCAAGGAAGGGAGGAAGAGAGATAAAAGAAAGTGCTGTACGTAGGCTGGAATGGCACTCCACTCTTGGAGTTTCTCTTTTTCTTGTGCTGATTCCACAGCTTCCCCTGCAGAAGCTCCACCGTCGGGGGGTTCAACTCCCCCCCCCCTCGGCAAGCTCACCCTAAGCGTACTTCTCTCTTCATCTTTGTATCGGAGAAACAGCTTGAATATAACGCACTTTTCTGCATCAGCTTTTCGAGTGTATCAAAAGCATCGATCCAAGGCAATACGGCCTGGAAGAAAAAAAATAAAATATAATATGGGGCTTACGGCGTCTATTTTTCGAGAGGCGCGTACGTACCCCCCTCGCGCATTGAACCAAAGGGGCCTCACCTCCCCCCACTTCCCCCGCAACCAACTCTGGAACTCTACTTATTGAGCACAAAATGCTGCGCTTCTTTCCATGTTTTGACAACATTTAATATCTTATTTAGTCCCGTAATGCTTTTCGGGATAACTGATGTCGCCCATTCCAGAGTTGCTGCACCGCGCTCTGATTTCGTCGGCATTCCGTTTTTATTCCCGCTAGTTGTGCTGGAAGCGCCATTGCTTTTACATCAATCTATTATTCATGATGATGGAGAGACGCGTTGCTAAAGAGACAGCGGATCCCTCGCATCTGTTGAATTGGTAATGCTGCCCTTGCCAGCATTCTTGAAGCATTTGATGGAAGATGCGAGCTGGCAAATATTCTTCTGGGTCTCCGTAAGGCGCTTAAGCTCGAATTAATCATCAAAACTGTTATTCACTTAGCGGACACTGGCGCGGAAAGGCCGATGAAAACTATAAATAAGCATTTACGTTGACCCCTTAATGCAAGGTGTATAGGCTGCGTTACATGATGGAAGAATTGAATGTATCACCCCCCCCCCTCATTGCACATAAGATAATGGATTGAGGTTCCAATTAACAACCCATCCTTGGTACTTGCTAAAGTTTGTTAATAATAGTGCACGATACTGTAATATTATTGCTGATGGGCCTTAAAGAGTTTCTATTTACAGTATACCTATACGCATTTTAAAATTGTCTTTACTTTGAACGTTTTATTTCAGTGCTGAACGTTGATGCTGTTGTTGCGATGTCAACGGTTAAATGGTTAATAAACAATATGGTTGCGATGTAGGTTTCTAATTTTATTTTGAAATTGTTTTATTTTTAAGTATCTTACAAAACATTTGCAACTGGTTAACAATATAGTTAAAACTATATGGATATACCGTATATAGTTGCAGAAAAGTATGTAATTTAAGAAATATTTATTGCAAAATTGTAGAAAGCTAAAGGATCTGGATTTTCAACTACAGAAAACTAGTGCAACTGATATTTCAATAACCAAATATAGGGTTTCTTACTTTTTGGTTGCAAAACCAATGCACAAGGAGGACATTAATTCAATTACATGTAAATTCATCAGTGTGCTTTGGGATCTTTTTCCAAGGTTTATAATTTGTTCAAAAATTTAGTCCGGCAAGGAATAAGTTGTTGAAGCCCAGAGTGATTAAACAATAGTTATGTAACCAAATAATAAGAGACTGTACATGTATGTATTTTATTATTGAAATCTCAGTTGCACTTGCGTTGCTCAGTTGAAAATCTATATGTCTTTTAGTTTTCTACTATTTTCTAATAAATATTTATTAAGCGCTATAGTTTTACTTATTATTAAATATCTTATACAGAATGTATATGCAGGTATCCATATAGCTTTTTTCTCGATTTATTTCGCAAAAATATTTTTCTTCATAACTTGCTTATTTTTTATTAACCAGTTGCAAATGCTTTGTCCTATACTGTATTTTGTACATAGCTTAATGGAATAAAAAAATGTACAAAAATTACTTTCTGGAAATTGTATTTCGATGTGACAGGACTGCGTTAATTCGTGCAGTGTTTCTATACGATATTAAATATTTGTCTCATGGACTATCGCATTTTTCGAATAGTCACAGTGTCACGTCTGCAGGCTTCTGCGATGCATCGTCATCATGGTTTCAGAATTCCAAGTATATATATACTTTCTGCAGAATATAACGTTTTTATGAAATGAGCTCCATGCTTTGTTTAAATTGCTCACAGACTTCCGAGCGTCGTTAATTTTGGTCATAATTCACTTTTTCTCCAATTTTAAGCGCATTTTGACACTGTTCCCTCTCGCCATCTCCATTTACACGCTGGCCTCGGTGTACGATGACGCTTCCAAAGGCATCATTAGGGACAAAATTGAACGCGCATGACAATGGGATGCCAAACTGGCGTTCGGCATTTGAATTTTTAACGAGTTTCTGGAATGGGATGCGTGGGGGGATTTTGCACCAGCCTTACAACCCATTAAAGATCGGGAACGATTGCGATCTCAAATTATTGTAGCTGTTGCTGCTCAAAATGCCCGTTATTGATTGGAAATAGGAGGCATTGCCATTGCCAAAACGCAGGGGAAACAACTTATCCATACCCTCCCAATGAATAAATTGATGATGGCAAAATTTGATTTTGAAAAACTTATTTAGCTGCCCCCCCCCCCCCCTTTTAATGGCTGCAAATTGCGAAGAGCGAATGGGGAAAGTTATCCTGACAAATTGTCCTAATGCAGAAGCGCCGTAGGCTACTTCGATGGGATTAAGGAACGATGCCACTGTCGTTTGTGATATCAGTTAAAAAAGCATAAACTCCGAGCATCGTTCGTCGTAGAGGGCAGCAGGATCTGTCATTCGATAGAGCGTGGAAAAACCAAAAATTGAAGTACCTATACGTCTATTCTAACCCAAGCAGTTTCCGGGATAGATTACTCTGAAATGCAGGCGTTTTCCCAATAACTCCAACATCGTTCAACGGGAGAATGTTGCGGTTTCGGCCAGTATTCGACAAAACTCGGAAATAAGAGAGATTCTACCAGTATATTTAACACTTCCGGTCTGTCTTTTAAGTATTTTCCCCCTACAGGTCGTCAATTTCGACCAACAGATCTGTTTTCATCTTCAGTTTTAAACGTTGCTCATGCAGCGTGTATCGCGTCACTATATCGATTGAGGTTAAAAAACAGATAAAAGGGTTAGCTTCAGCTGCTGTCGTATCTCAAGCAATTTCAGTGATATATTGTTAGTATTGTTTTATCCATGAGGTGCCAGTTGCGTCCCTCGGGTGTAAGTATATCTAGCTTAATGGCTTTTCGGGCGACACGCCGCGACAGTTCCATGAACCGTTCGTGCAAACGAGCCCCAAGATGGCCTCCGTGCTGTTGATGATCAGGTGAGGCGAGGGAAGGGTGCGGGCCCGGGTCGACCCTACCACCCAAAGGTTCGTGTTCGTGGAAATTGGATTGCACGGCATTAGACTAACATTTTGCCAATTTTTTTTATTTACTCGAGAAAAAAAAGGAAACGTTGGGTTTTAAAGTGATTGAAGTTCATTTGCGAAATGGAGCGCCGTTGGGTGCTTTATGTGTGCTTTTATGGCCACCCATGCAATGGAAAGTTTTTGAGAGATTACTCGAACCTAGGTCGTTTGTCGCTTAAAGACGGGCGCACACGATCGAACAGCTTTATCTATACATGTATAAAGGGGACATTAGATGAGGAAGGGTCTACATGCCTCTTAGTATTGAAGCACGTCATGGAATGCACCGTCTTGCGTCATGAACAACCCATTCACTTGCGTCAGGAAGAAGGCTTCCCCTTGCGTCATGAAGGGTGGGAGCACATTAATTGAGACTTTTAAATTAAGAAATTTACTTACCGACCACTGGCGCCACCCAGCGGGCTAACAAGTGCTAATTGAAA
>JAQGAO010003578.1:0-16733 GCA_034697705.1 Ommatoiulus sabulosus | reverse complement strand
TTTAATAAAAATAACCCCTCTGATACAATAATATAATTTTAATCGATGATGGTGATCACATTGCTAAAATAAATTTTGAATTAGAGAATTATTTTAACAGTGTCCTCCATCTTTGTTTCATAGAATTGTTTCGTCGGTGTGTACGCAAATGTTTCCGAGACTTGTTTCAGGAATTGCAAACATGAAACATATTGCGGAAACTTTTTTGTTGCGAAACAGTGTTTCGCAACAATGTTTCGTTGGTGTGTACCCGCCTTTAGTAGTCGTATCGGATAACTGTAATAAGTCAAGTATTACTATCTTTTAACTAGCTGTGCATGAAATTTATTGCTTTTAAAGATCATGATTCAAAGTCTTATTTAAGGCAGATTCTTGGAAATCTTTTCTTCCTTATCCATAAACTCAACAGATATTTTTGGTGGATAATGTATCATCATCTCTAGTGTATGCATATGGAATGCAATTTAAAGTCGTTTTATTTTCTGTGCATTTGCAATGCTCATTAAATGATCAAATACTCAAATAGTTTTTAAACTGCTTGCTATGGTTATTGAATAAATGCTTTGATATAAAAAGTGAATACAATAATTCTAAAGCAATACAGTTATAAATATAATTATTGTTGAATTTCATAATGAATTTTATTTTCTGAATGGTAAATTATATAGTGTATTTATAGACGGAAAAATATGCAATTCATTACATTCAAAATACAATTTGGATAGTATAAAAGTAAGTTTTCTTGGAGAAAAGTACAGGTGATGTGCTAGTTTTTTTGTAATTTACAAAAATCATCAAAAGTGACACAACTCATTGTCTCAGGGAGGCTGATTTGTTCAGTAGATTTCCTGCTCGTGGTTCAACTCTGACCATGAACCACCGCAGAGCTTACTTGGAATTTGCTACAAAAAATGTCACTTGGTTGGAGGCCGACTGGAGCAGCGTTTTGTTTACTGACGAGCCACAATTTTGCCTGTATAACTGTGATAGACGTACATGTGTGTACAGACGTCCAAATGAACGGTTTGCTTCATGCAATTTCCGACACACAGCGTTGTACGGTGGATGATCTGTTATGGTATGGGGAGGCATTTCTGCAAAGGCTTGCACAGACTTAGTGGTGCCCTGGGATATTCGCCTAAATGCAGAGCGTTACATCTTGGACATTTTCAAGCCACATGTTGTGCCATTTGCACCTTACATGTATGTTGAACCAGATTTTTTACTGATGCAGGACAATGCCAGACCCCACACTACCCGAGTTGTGCAACAATACCTGGAAGAGGTTGAAATCCCCACAATGGCTTGGTCTGCCCTCTGTACTGGTCTTCTGGGATGCTTACCAGTCTCCCTATACCACCACATCATTCGGGAGACTGATGCATGGGAGACACCAAACTGTTCCCCTATTCTTCAGTAGCTGCAACCTTCTTCATGCAGAACCAATGCCTGTGCACATTCCTCTGCCGTCAAATTATGGGACTCTCTAAGCATTAAGATCAGCAATAAGGCACATGTGCAATTCTTTCTCTAAGCAATACACAGGCTGAATGAGATGTCTTGGAGTAATTTGTCATATCCTTATAAATAACCCTAACAAATGCATTTTTGCAATAAATCCTAAAGAATGCCTAAAATCTTGAAACCTAAATCTGTAATTCACAACAGCTTAGGTCCACTAATATTTCCTTAAGTTCATTGGTGTGTAACTGTAGTAGCCTTTCCAAAAATTAGCAATTTTAAAGTGCGTTAATTTCTGGATGGCAGTGTAGTCATGACTAAAGACTTATTTAGTGAGTCATGTTTTTTTATGGCTAGTTTATAATGTGCAAGGACTGATTTCCTTTGTACATGTATCTACGTATAGAACTGGGAAACTATCTTAAGTACTTTTAGAGAATTTTTTAAACTTTTCAAAAATTTTGCAAATTTTACAAAAAAAAATTTCTAAATTCTCTACCATATTGCTAATATTCTAAAATATTGCAATTTTTTCCGACAACTTTACAGTTTTTACGAAATTTTACGAAATGTTTCACAATTTGACAACTATCGAAAAATTGGAAAAATTGCTTAAAAATAGCAAAACCGTCGAATTATATTTCTATTTGTAGAAATTTTTCCTAAATTTTCAAAAAATTTACAATATTATCGATCATTAGCATAACTGTTAAAAAATCTGCTTACTGTTAAAAATTCGCAAAATTGTCGAGAAATTTGTTGCCAAATCATCAAAATTTTGCAAAAGTATCGAAAAATGTTAAATATTATCGAAAAATTGGCAATATCTGCCAAAATTGAAAAACATCTGGCAATTTCTTATAGTTTTTGTTTTAAATTAATCTTTAGGGATTATTTTTAATCGTCCGAGTAATTGCATTTTATATTATTGAAATTTGACAACTAAATATAGTTACTTCGGTTACTAACTTGAGATTATTTCAAATATTTTGTGAGAGATTTATATAATCATTTGATAAAGAGTTCATGACTCTAAATTGTTGTTCAGTTTTTTCAGTCTTGAAAGACATGCATGTTCATGGACCGAAAATGTATTTAATTTACTTTTGTCAAATCGAAAAAAAAAATTACGATATATTTAAAGAAGATTTTGGAACAAATACGAAATCATAGGACATTTTTAGTAATCGTAAGTAATATTTTATTTAGGTACCAATTTGACTTTTGACACATTTTCGTTTCTCAAAAAGCTGTAAATTTCCACTGAAAAACCAACAGTATTCACATATCATTTAAACAACTTCTTAAAACAAAATTTATTCAATACGTTCGATCACTGTAAATTAAAAAAGAGAAATGATAATTTCTCGAAAAAGGCATAGGGATATTTTTATACATTATTTAAACGGATAAATACATGTAGGTGTATTGGAGCACATTTTAGGTTAGTGTTTAGACACATAGTATTTGTATTTTTAAAATATTCGACACGACTTAATAGTGAGCTTTAAATCAAAAATATAATTTTATTTTCAGTTTTTTTGTTAATATTTTAATTTTTGCATTGCTAGTCAAGTATATTTAAAAAATATGCTTTTCTTAAAGTATACCCAATTAGAATTTTCGAAAAATGTACTTTCAAGTTTTTATTTGTATTATCAAATACTTGTTGATGGAACTTGACTAATCTACAAAAATATAACTGCATTGAATTTTTTTTCCAATTTCAAATAACTTTTTTTAAAAATTTTACCATCTGATTAAGATTTGTGATTTTTGGGTGAGGTTCAATTTGCCCGACTGGTCATGCTATTTTACATGGTTCTAAAAATGGCCGGAAATGCTCACAGTAATTCAGATATGATGACACGGAAAATCTATTGAAAATTCTTTAAATTTTAGAAACTAAACGACCTACTACAAATTGGATACCTATACCAAGCGCATGTTGTTTTATACCATTGGAAATCCAGACTAAAACATTGCATGACGCAGTCATTGAACAGATACAAGTCTCTGTTGAACCATGGTTGGAAACTTCCCAGTGGACTTCCATCAGTCCAATGGAACTTTCCATTTGCAGAATTTTTTCGAAGTCCATTGTAATAACACTTTTTAGTGCCAAGGTGCATTTTCCTCAAAACTGCTTTGACAAATTCGTTGGTTTCTTTGTCGGGTATTTTCACCAATGTCATGTTTTTCTTCTCACAATAACGTTTGCCGTCATTGAAGTTACGTTGTTCGCCGGAAATGCAAATGACTATATTTTTATTTTGGAAACATTTTTCCTTGTCAGATTTAAGATCTGAAACGACATGATTAAAAATGTTTTAAGAAAAAATTCTAAATGTATTAATTCAGAATATCCCATTTGTCAAATTTCCTCACATGGGAGGTTTTTAATGAGTGCATGACGTCGTTCATTGAAATTCTGATAAGGACTTAAGTTAGGAAATTCTGACGATGGCGTCATTCATTAAGTCTGACGATGACACCATTCGTCAAGTCTGACGATGACGTCATTCGTCAGGTCTGACGATGCCGTCATTCATAAAGTCTTACGATGACGTCTTTCATTGTCTGACGATGGCGTCATAATAAATAATTCACTCTTATTTTGTTGCATAATTTATCAATTAACAGAATTCATAGTATTTTATAATTTTAATTTTAACGCGTTTCAAAGAATATTCCTCAACTATTTTAGTCAAATTGTATTGTATTGTTTTTTTAGTTTGAGACGGTTAAAAATGAGAGGTTTATACGGCAACTATCGTGCTCAATTCTACATAATTTTTACCCCTCAGTAAGTAAGAAGTAACATGCGGAAGTGGGAATCAAGATACAAATTAAGTCAGATTAAACAATCTGGTCAAATTGGTCACAATGTTAATCACTCAGCCACCTTACGTTGTAATTAACAGGCACCTGGTAAACAACTAATTTTATGTATATTTTAAAAATTCATTGGAAAGCTCTCCTGAAAAACTCACCTGCACAAATCTTTCCACTCATTGGATACTCGCATTTGCAGAAATAATCGTTTTTGCCAGACTCGTAACATGTGCCTTCATTTTTACAGGGATTGGGATTGCACGGACCAACTGGTAATTCTGTAATAATAATACATGTAAAATTTCACAGGTTTATTTTCATTTAAATAATCAGGGTACTCAAAATTTGGCCTTTGAGGCTGCAAATCGCCGCAAGCAAAATAAGTGGTCTGCAATAAGTGTTGAGTACCCTGAATATTTATTTAACGATTATATTTTTTGCCAAATTTAAGGCGATTTTTATGTGTATTCGAAATTCCATGATACGATTTAAAGTAAATATGTACATCTACATGAATATGATGGAGTTTTAAAATTGATAGCGTAAATTTAAAGTAGATTGTGTTTCCCAAATGAACTAGTTCCCATTGAGTATGGATAAGATATGGAAATGTAGATCACCCATAAATACTTTTATATAATATTAATGTTGGAAAAATAACACTGACCTGTGCAGTTTTTGCCCTTAATCCGATTTTGACACTGACAATTATAATCTTGATTTTTTCCGGTCCCCGGCACCACGGTACAAACGCCATTATTTTGGCATGGATTCGGACCACATGGATTTTTGAACTCTGTACCAAAATGATTCTGTTAATTCATCATAAATGACAAAGTTTTACTTCTATATATATGCATGTAATTAAACAAAATATGGCACCTACCTGTACATTTTTTACCTTCCATAGGGGCTACACATTGACACAAATATTGTTGATCCTCAATTGGTCCTGTAACACTGCAAATACCACTATTTTGACATGGATTCGGATCGCAAGGATTCTTGAAATCTACACGAAAAATGGATGTTAATGCTTCACACATTATTGAACGTTTTACTTTATTGCAGGGTCAATGTACAAAATGTCTTACTGACCTGTGCAGTTTTGTCCTTTCATAGGGTCTTCACATTGACACAAATATTGTTGATTCTTAGTTGTTCCCGTAACACTGCAAATACCATTATTTTGACATGGATTCGGATGACAAGGATTCATGAAATCTATACCAAAAATGCTTGTTATTGATTCACACATCATTATTAAAAGTTTCACTTTAGTGCTGGGCTAATGTACAAAATGTCATACAGACCTGTGCAGTTTTGCCCTGCCATAGGGGCTTTACATTGACACAAATATTCTTGATCGTCAATTGGTCCCGTAATATTACAAATACCATTGTTTTGACATGGATTCGGATCACAAGGATTCTTGAAATCTACACGAAAAATGAATGTTAAGGCTTCAAACATCATTATTGAAAGTTTCGTTTCAGTGCAGGGTCAATGTACAAAATGTCATATTGACCTGTGGATTTTTTTTCTTCCATAGGAGTTTTACATTGACACAAATATCGTTGATTATTTATTGTCCACATAACATAATAAGCCTTATTATAATTTTTACATAGATTTGGATTGCATGGGTTTTTGTAGTCTATAACAAAAAAATACAAATGTTAATGCTTTTGCATAAAAATCATTAAATCAGGGTTTTACTTCAATGCAATGCGAAGTTAGTATCAAAAATGTGTCACTGACTTTTGAAGGTTTTGCTTTTTCTTGAAGTACCATATTGACACGAATAACCATACCCATAACCATAACCATACCCATACCATTGCAAATTTCTTTATTTTGGCATGGATTCGGATTTTTTTTTAAATATCATTATTAACAGTTTCTTTTCAATGCACAAAATTTGGTTGACAATGAGTCTTGTTTCAAAAAAAAAACGTTAAACTGGTTAATGTTTAGTTAAAATATACGAACAGATTAAAGTACTAGTTTGTTTTAAATTCATGAAATCTTGATGATGAAAATGATATAAAGCAATTGTGCTTTTTTAAGTGTATGATGGTTGGGTTACTTGGGTATTTAAGGGGTGTTCTCTCATTGAGTTTTTAATTTTTACGGTTGTTCATTTTCTTGAATCCCATAAAAACACAATATAGGGTGCATTGTTATAACATTACATTAACTGGTGACATTACCTCCAGTTGTTCCAGAAACTGTACCTTGTAGATAGCTTCCAAATGTTCTAGTAGCTGTTTCAGAGATAAATGTGATACATATATTTTAGGTTTTGTACTATTTGCACTTGATGAGTTATTTAAACATGCATTTCGCAAGTACAGTACATGTTAAAATTGCATGTAGCGTTTTAAATATTGCAGAATTTTAATTAAAATTTTTTCATTTTTCCGATATTTTCTTAGAACAGTTTAAAGAAAATTCTACATGGTGAAACCTCGTAAGGGTCATCAAAATTGATTTAAACTTTTATTGAAACTGTTTAAAAGTCTTATGATTGACATCATTCTTTACATTTTTTAAGAAAGACGTTTTTCGTTAACAGTAAAGAATACTGTATGATTGGAAGATTAAGCCTACTGTATTTTATATGCTTGCTCCATTTTTCTAAAATTTCTAAATATATTTTAGAGCAGACGAAACAAATCGTTTTAAAAGAAAGTTAGCTTAGAAATGTGTAGCAAATGTGTGATAACT
Organism: Ommatoiulus sabulosus; assembly: GCA_034697705.1. Classification (NCBI taxonomy): domain Eukaryota; kingdom Metazoa; phylum Arthropoda; class Diplopoda; order Julida; family Julidae; genus Ommatoiulus; species Ommatoiulus sabulosus. The sequence continues at coordinate 9,707 of JAQGAO010003578.1, read as the reverse complement.
GTTTAGATCTCGTAAACAACTTTAGTACACTTTAATACTATTCACCACTCTTAAAAGCATAGTTAAAATGTATCACTTACCAGAGAGTGACTTGTTTGAATACATCAGTTGAATGATTAAAGGGTTAATGTAATAATTGTCAACTTTGATGAAATTGTTTCCTTTGGCTGCTACAACGTAGAGCAAGGAGGGTACTGGCTTGATATTATTGGTCAATTGTCCACCAACTTGTATTTTATTCTTTGGAATATTTTTCGGCCAGTTGATCGTCTTTTTCATATTTTTCAGTTTGTCAGTGGTCATCTGATTTCCCTCTTTTCTGACGATTAAATTGCTTAATTTGTCTGAAATCAGGTTTTGTTCAAAATTTAAATTTTTTACGCAATCGTGTGCAGAAAATGTGTCAAAAATAACCCTACAGCATGTTACTTTAAAAATTCAAACTTTCTATAGTGTACAGAGTGAACGTTACTTAAAGTGCTTTGTTTTTTTAAGGAGTTTTTTCTTTCTTCTAAATATAGTGTACTACTGAAAAACCTGGATTGTACTTGAATTGGTTTACAAAATACAAAATATGGCAATGCAAGTACAACAAGGCATTTGGTGTGCAAAATATACATGTATAGAAATGCCTAATTTCCATAATAAACACACAAAGTTCCTAATGAACGAACCATTTCCATAGATTTTTCACGGGATTCATAACTAAATTTGGAATACTCTTACATTTCCCCCATCACGTTTAAGCCTGCGGGTAAGATGAGTCATGCATGATACGTGGTGCATTTTTATAAAACGTACATGGTTCAGCTTATTAGGCAGCCATTTTGGGAGTGAAAATGGGATAAAATGTGTGAGCATGGGGAATGGGGAATGTTTTCAGAGTTGAAAACCCCCTATTGTTTTTATTGGTTGAAGAGTTTTTGTGGAAAGTTTGGGAGAAATCAGGTAGTGGATCAAAAGTTTTTGCTGCTCATAACCAGCAACCACACACATACATAATTTCTTTTTTATATACAGTATATACATAATTAAAATTTAATTTTTAATTCTGTATGATTTGGTCATTTTTCTACGCTTTTTATTTGTTTATTCATGTATATAAATAAAATAGAAAAATTAACGTTGATAAATTATCTTGAACATGTATATCAAATTTGCATTTTTTCCATAAATTCTGTTTAGATTGTCTAAAATGCTATCTACAATTTTGCAAAAAAAAATACACGAGACCAATTTCAATATTTTTTTTAATATTTACTAAGGCCAATTTTAAAAAACTTTTCAAAAATTTACCAAAATTATCATGACAATTGTTTTTTTTAAATTTCACAAATTTTTAAATTTTTTTTTGAATTTTGGCAATTTTTTTGACCTTGGAAACTGTCAAAAAATTTGAAAATTTGCTTCACAAACTTGACAATCTTGAAGATTTGTCCTTTAAAATTGTGGAAAATTTCGCAACTTTGTAATGGAAATATTTTAAAAAGTTGGCAAGAGTTGCAATGGCTCTGATATAACCAGCATGTATTTTGGAAAGCAGAAAACACATGGTCTTGTTAATTAATATTCTAATGTATATTGAATGTGTATTGCATATTCTAAATTGGAAAACAGATGAGTATCTATGCTTTCATTTAGGTTTCCTGAGCAATCTAGGTAATCCTTGATAATCTAGGGCAATAAGTAGTCGTAACGTTAGTCTTGATTGTTCAATCGACTCAAAAATCATGAAACAAGTCATGAAAAAATCATAAAAATTACACATTGACAGAAAATAACTAAATACTTCCCAAGATCTCTTTCAGTATCACTCCTTGTGTTGTCCACGATTCTGTAAGGAACGGGGGGCAATTCTGCTCCGCGAGGTTCGGAAAATGCTGATCCCCATGGAAGCAAAATGGTTGCCACAAAGCAGACGGAAACGATTCCTGAAAATGACATTTTGGTGTTCAGTTTCGATGTGAAAATGGGAAAATTTTGAGAGCCCTTATATAGTGATACCTTCTATTGTTTTTAGCATACATGTGTAAAATATGCATCAGCACGGCAATAAACATATTGTTCTTTCACAGCTGCATTAATAAAGCAGATGTGCTGCTTAACTCATCCTTTGTCTTACAATAAAAATTGATATTTCGAGTGCAGTAAAACCTGGAAAAATGACTTTAATGTCTTTTTTAATTTTTACATTGTCAATATACCTTATAAAGTGACTAGATAACAGATGAGTCACCTTACAAGTAGATAGTGACATTTAATTTTACAGCTTGCTACTCCTAAAAAGAGCTGAAAAAAGCGAATATTGATGAAATTACAAAGGAAGATGATACTTGTGGAATTTCTGACGGGGAAATTGATGCTTGTGAAGAAGAAATGGAAACTGAGATAATTTCAGACCATTATGTTTTGGAAATGTGCAGCAGGTTAAAAAATGTTGTTTCAAATTGCACCGAAATTATGGATCATATTATTCAGAGAGAAAAAATAACTGAAAACATGATCATAAAAAACAAAAAGCATTTAAAACAAGGAAAACTTGGTAATTTGTTCTTACAAAAAAAAACACCAAATGTGTAATAAGGCAATAGATATACTGTATGTAATGCATATGGACATGATGATTGTGGTATTTTACTACATGTATTACAGTCTACATGTATAAGTTCTGTTTACATGTGCAATAGCCATTTTTTGTAAAGTGACCACTTGTATACAGCGACCAACATAGAATGTTTCTTGTGGTCACTATTAACAGGTTTTCCTGTGTCTAACTCTGATCAACTGCTATGAGAATTTTTTGATCTATCATGACATCTAAATTAATAAAGCAGATGTTTCTACATGAATCATCCTTTGTTTTACAATAAAGATGCATATTTCGTGTTTCCAACTGTGATCGGTTGCTATGAGAATTTTTTGATCTATCATGACATCTTAATTAATGTTGCAGATGTTTCTACACGAATCATCCTTTGTCTTACAATATAAATTTATATTTCGAGTTTATAACTGTGATCGGTTTCTATTATAATTTTTCAATTTATCATGACAGCTGAATTAATAAAGCAGATGTTTCTGCATGAATCATCCTTTGGCTTACAATAACAATTTATATTTCGAGTTTCTGACTGTGATTGGTTGCAATGACACATATTTGGTCTTTGCGGATTTCCAATGTTTTTTGCCTGTAGATAGTGAAGGTAAGTAGCTAAGTTTGATGTGAATTTCACCTTCGTTAGTTTGGTAGATTTTGCACAGATTGATAGATTTTTTCTAAGTTTGGTCGACAGTTTGATCGAAGTTTCGAAAGTTTGGTAGATTTGTTAACAGTTTGGTAGATTTGTGACAGTTTAATATTCATTTAAATGAATAGGAAATAGTATCACGGAATTTGGTTGAAGAAATTATACTTTTTTGTCTAAAATGTAGTGGCAATTTATTAGCAATTAACGTTGTTGTTTTTTTAATTCGAAAATGTTTTTGGGATTAATAGTTTTATCCAAATTATAAATTTTTTAATCGGAGTAGTATACAGTATACAGTACTGTAATGATACTGTGATGTTATATATTATTAATATTTCTGTTTTGATGTGTCATGTTTACGTACATGGTTGTAATTCTTATGATATTACTAGATGTTTATTAGTAATTTTCGCGTGATACGTACATTTTGATACTTGCCTATTATGATAGCTTAATGGGTTATTGATGATTTGTTGTTATCCATACTTGGTGATAATCCTGTGCAGTTGCCATATATCTTAGCGGTAAATGTTTGTGGGTAGTTATCGTGTAAAACGAAAATTTTGGTACTTACTTATTGTATACTTATGTATATTCAAAGTCATCTTCTGATCACTTTTTATGATTTGTTTCAATCAATTCCCAAGGCTTGCAACGTTATCGGGAATCAATTAAATGGCTGTACATAATGTAATCATTTAAAAATTTTGACTACAGATAAAGTAATAATTCCAAAAATCATAATTGAGACCATTGCAACCGGAAGTGAACCAACCATAGTTGTTTTTTCCTAATTTTTTTTTAAATTGAACAGCACATTCGCCGGTCGTATTCCCATAGAATGTATTAATAGCCGAAATCCTCCCAATAAACTACCATCGGTCTAAGAGTAGGTGCCATTTACAGAATTTCTTCTCAGTCCATTGAATTAAGTGTCTGATGGTTTCTGCGCCTTCGAACATTTTTTAGTAAAATTTCTTTGATGGATTCGTTGGTTTCTGTCGTCGGGAATTTTGACCAAATTGTATTAGCATTTTGTATTAGCGAAATCATTTGGCTTTTAATCCTCGAAATTGACCGGCTTATCTGTGTAGATAGTTGTTGTCAGTCAGTCGGTTGCATCTGGGTTTATGGCACATGTATAGTGTAAATACGTTGTGAAATATTTTAAAAAATGTCATAAATAGTCCGCATGAAATACGAAGGTATATGCAGTTTAATTATATTTATTGAGGTAAATGATACGAAAATAAGCTACCTTACGAGTCAATACGTTAATAAACAGCAAGATAATAAACTATACTGTAAGTTATATCATCCAGATAGCATCAGCATATATAGTTACATGAACTTCTTATTTCAGTTATTTGTGTATTTCAAATGCAAAATCTCTACCACATATTAACGCATTTATCGGACGAAAATTAGTACTCATAATGTACGGTTGATAACTTCCATGTTTACTTCCGGTCTTAAAATTAAAGGTATAATTGGAAACATGTTAAAAAAAACTGCCAAACGGAAATTTCACTTCAAGCACACGTATTAAATTTATTAACATTATAACAATAATATGAAATGGTTTTTTATTATTTTTTTCTCATAAGACGTTTGTTTTACATTTCTTTACTTGAAGTTGACCTAAAATTAAAAATTAAATAAAACTTTAGATAAGTGTGTAATAATCGTAGAGCAAACTAAATGAAAATGTCACGTTTCAATTAGAAGAGAAATTGTGAAAAACTCACCTAATCAGTCATTCCCTCTGATTCATTCTATCCTTTGAAGGGATTCCACTCGCAGTTTTCTGTTAATAAATAATATTATTTTACATATAAGAAACTTGTGAATTACAAGAAAAGCATAGCCTCCACGATAAGTTTTTGTAATAGTTTTCGGAAAACATGAATTTTTAAAACTGAATGTTTTATTAGCTTTTTTATGTAAATTTATAAATAATGTGAGATTATTTTCCATTTAGTGTTTTTAAAGTGTTTCAGAAAATGTTTTAAAAAACACTTTCTGAATTTTTTTCTAAAAAAAAAATAGTTTTATAACACTTAATGAATAGTCATAGGTAGATGAGTCGTACTTTAAGTACGAAAATTAAGAAATCCTTCGTTAAAACCGTATTATGCATTGAGTAAATGGAATTGTAGTTCTTTGTGAATTAAAATGGACACTCACGATTCGGATCTGGACATTCACAGTAGGATACTTGATTCGCACCTTCCCCTCTAACTTTACAAATACCGCCCCTATTACAGCGCTTGATGCCAACATTGCATGGATTCTTGTACTCTATAAAAATAACTTCGATATTTGGATTTGGAATTTGGATAAGGGAGAAGATACGGAGTTTTGGATGTCCTAAGACATCCAGCAAAATATTCCAAAAGTGGACATTTTAACGAATGACCACATCATAAAAAATGACGTTATTCATTAATACTCTGACGTCATCATAGCAAATGGTGACGTCATTTATTATAATTCTGACGACGTAGATCTACTTTGAAATAAATTGCAGGATAGCATAGCTATGCTTTAGTATATTTCTTTACTTCATTCATTATAATGATCATCATGTTATTCGTTAAAATTCTGATGACGTCATTGAGTACAATATGTTTATGCGGTCATTTATCAAAAATATTCTGGACATAACAAATCACGTCATCATTTACTACGCAACTTCAGACGTACAATATTTGAATAGAAACACATTGCATGATAGCAGTGTCTTTCTTCAGTAACACTTCGTTACTCGCGCTATTATCTGAGAGATACAAGTATATTATGATTATAACGTTTAAAATGTAGTTCATATTTCCTTTAGTAACGTTTGCATAGTTTTTATCATTAAATTAAAGAACTTTAGGCAACAAAATAGACTAAAATATGACGTAGGGAGTGGGCCAATAAAAAGTAAGCCAACTTTGTAAAACTCATAAAATGGTTATTTGTTAATGGAATTTAATGAAAATTTGTACAAATATTGTTGTTCTCTTTACTTTATAATTACCCTCGTTCACTTTTTTAATGACGTAATCATTGAACGCTTGGAATGAAATTAATCAAACAACATTCGACGAGGCAATCGCCCAATGGCGCATGCGCCTTAGGGCTTGCGTTTCCACGAAAGGTGCTAACTTTGAACACAAATTGAAATTGGGAATGTCTTGTATCCTATTTAAGTTCACATGAACAAATTTTTATTAAATTCCATTAACAAATAACCATTTTATGAATTTTTTAAAGTTGGCTTACTTTTTATTGGCCCACCCTGTAGATACACCGTATGCATGCAGTCTCAGCTGAAATGGAGGCCCGGATAACGGAGTGTTAAAGCGAAGATTTTTAGAAATTTGACAGAATTAAAAGCGCAAAAATCAAAAGATTTTAGCACGAAAGTGGTAAAGGGTGTATACATGGTGGTCCATTTATCATGACCCTGCCAATAATTTTTAAAATAAAGAGTAAATCGTAAAAGTTAGTAAAGTACAAGATTAATAATAACAACTTGCGTTTTAAATTATGCAAGAATTAAGGGCCCCTCGGCCCCCCTTATGGGGGATCCGGGGGGTCCATTTGAAATTTTAAATAGGGACCCCCATTTTTTTTGCAGATTATGCATCTGAATTTAAAACACAATAAGTTTTGTCAGAAAAATTTTGTTGACATCATCCTACTAGATGTTGCTGTAATCGATGTCCAACAACGTGTAATATGCCGTTCACATTTTTTCAACAAGATAGCAGCGGGATGCCTGTTAAGTGATTGGCGTATTAAACGATTTCAGACATCGATTACAGCAACATCTAAGATGATCCCAAACAAATCTTTTTGATAAAACTTATTGTGTTCTAAGTGCAGATTTATAATCTGCAAAAAAATTGGGGGTCCCCATTTAAAATCACAAAAGGACCCCCCGGATCCCCATAGGGGGACTGGGGGGCTTCTTCATTCTTGCATAATTTAAAACGCAAGCTGTTAATATTAATCTTCTATTCTAATAACTTTTACGATTTACTCTTTATTTTAAAAATTTTGCAAATTATGCAAGAATTAAGGGCCCCCCGGTCCCCCTTATGGGGGATCCGGGGGGGTCCATTTGTAATTTTAAATAGGTATATTTATATACCATCCTGTATATATTAGCGAACGGCATGTGACACTGACCTGTGCAGTTTTTGCCTTCCATCCTTTCTGGACAATCGCATACATAATCTCGATTCTCTCCTGTTTCAAGAACCTTACAATGACCCCCATTTTGGCAGGGATTTGGTTGGCATGGGTCATTATCCTCTGTGACAAAAAATTAAGGATGTTAATATTTTAGTCTTTACGTCATTAAATACTTAATTTCACTTCAATGCAATCTATATTGTACACAATATGGCACTGACCTGTGCAGTTTTTACCATCCATGGGGGCTTGACATTGGCACCAATAATTTTGATTCTTTAATGGCTCAATAGCATGACAAATACCGTTATTTTGGCAGGGATTTGGATCACATGGATTTGTGTACTCTATACGAAAAATGTAAGTCTGTTTAGGCTTCATTCAAACATCGTTAATGACTTCATTTCAATGTCAATGTACAAAATGTGAAACTGACCTGTGCAATCTTTGCCTTCCAAATTACTTTGACATTGGCAGACGTAATCTTGATCCTGTCATGACCCCGTGACGTTACAAATGCCCTTATTTTGGCAGGGATTTGGTTTGCATGGATTTTTGTACACTAAACAAAATTTCAACAGGATAAATAAAGCACACATGAAAGTAAAATTCATTAATGTACGATGTTGGTTTCAAGTGGTTAAAATCTCTCGGTGTCAAAATGAGACCTTAAATTTAAAGAAATTAAATTGCACTATTAATATAACCACCAAAAATTAACGAAAATAATTTGTGAATAAAATCCTTCATTAAAACGTTAATTGGAAATAAATTTCAAACATTGCAAAATATTAAATAAACACATATACAGAACATGAGATTTTTTTCAATTAAGTTTAAATTAACGCCTTGTATATGCAAAATATTTAAAATTACAAATGATTTTCAATTCGAATTAAGAATACTTCATTTCATGGCTTAAAAATTGTGATCTACAAATTCCTATTGTAAACGTATAAAGCATGATTAGTTAAGGTATAAAAGATTTTTTTAAATTTTTTTGGCATTTTAATATTTGTTTAGGAATCTTTTTTCGTTGAATCCCATGGATCCTAGGATCTCCTTTGTTCATAAATGTTTACTAACCATAAATAAACTTGTTGAAATAAAATTGGAAAACTGAAGGTTTGTGATTGCATGATGACGGAATGTTTTTCATCGATGGCTGATTCTTTGACACCCGGGGTCATCGTTTGACCTTCTTGGGTGTCATTGGAAAAGATGTCTTCACCCATTTCTTCCTGAATTACATTTACGACCTTTCGTAACATTGTCTCTGCTTGATGACCCAAAGCAACTTGACCATTTTGTAGAAATGGCTTTCTAGTGGTATCGTTTAAGATTTCTCCCATGGATTTCTGAGACGTCGTGTTTCCATTAATCGTGACGCTTAATTGGCCTAAAATTAAATTTAATTAAAAATGTAGTAAAGGTTTTAAAAATCGCTTATACAGCAGTACAGCTTGATATGCATAGGAATAAAATGTGGATGACGTACAGTAACTCTTAGAAATTCTGGTTCAGCCATTCACAAAACTTTTGATGACGCCATTCTTAAAATTTTCTGATGGCGTTAATCCTAGCAAATTCTAATAATGACGCTATTCTCTCAATTCTAATGATAACGTCATTCATTAAACTTCTGATGACGTCATTCATTACAATTCGGGATTTGTCTGATGAAGACGTCATCGTTATAATTGTGATATAATTGTTGTTCTTTGGACCATTCTTGGTGTATCCTCGCTAACTTTGTGTATAAACATCCAAGAAACTTGACTGTTTCAGAAAAAAAAACCAAAAAAAAAACCAGCCCTTCTAGCATCCTCAATCTCCCCACGATTGTTAAGTCACTAAAATTACGCTATTTTCAAATTAACTGGTTCAGGAGCTTAATCAACTAATAGCATTTCTTCATATTTAACATTTATAGCAATTGACACCGTCACGCGATGTTATGGCTGTAGGAGTAGACTATTTCGTAAACTTTGGAGGTTGTCAAAATAAATTGGTCATCATTCCTTAAACGCTGATCATGGCGTCATTCGTTAAAATTCGAATGATGACCACACATTATTTTTTAGGATGCACATGCACATGTATATTAAAAACTAGGATACTGGAAACAGTATTTTTATGAACTGATTAGAAACATGTATTTTTGTTCCCAGCATCAAATACTTGATAGTCTAGTTCGGTGGTTCCCAAAGTGGGCGGTACCGCCCCCCTGTGGGCGTTGAAGAGATCTAAGGGGGCGTTTGTGGTCCAAGG
>JAQGAO010003577.1:0-16734 GCA_034697705.1 Ommatoiulus sabulosus | reverse complement strand
TATGGCCAGTTTCCAAGCTTAAGCTTAAGGTTGTCATGGATTTTACTGTATAATCTACCATATAATTAATAATGGTATTGCTTTCTATAGTATAGCAAATCTGCAGAAAATAAGAACTTCTTTGAATCAGCATAAATTACGATGTTATAACCATTAAACTTCGTAGTTTCCTCTTTCATTTGCAAACTGTTTTTTAAAATGCCCTCAGTACAAATTTGCCACATTTAACATGTTTTCCGAGTGGAAATTTGTAAAATGTTCTTCGTTTTCCGAGTACGAATTTGCCACGTTTTCCAGGTTTTACAGTACACATTTCAAAAATTATCAAACTCTACGTATTTCAAATTTGCAATATTTCCAAAGTGCAAGCACAAATTTTGAAAATGTTGAAGCTTTTTTTCAGGACACATTTGCATAACTTCAACATTTCAAAATTTTATAAAAACAAATTGGAAAATTGTCAAAATTTTCCACATGCTAATTTAGTAAATTTGTTCTAAATTAATTGTCTCGCATAGGGACATTTGTTTAAAAGCCTTAAATTTCTGAGGGAACCCTGGTCATGATTAGCATTTTCACCTTAGCGGTCAGTGAAATATGTTTTCCATTTTCACCGGTCTGCAGGGTTAAAAATGTTGAGAAACACTGTAAGAGAAATTTAGAGAATTAACAGTTTCTACATTTTTTATTCAGTTTGAGACTTCTGACAACAGTTGAAGTGGATCCTCTTAGCAGCGATGAAACAATGCGTAAACATCTTTCCGTTTTTTGTAAAAGTGACGCCACCATCTTTTTGCTTTATGCAAAGTCCGAAGAGGCTAATCGCATCTTCGAAATTGCTGCAGACTTGGGATTAACTGGCAGTAATTATGCGTGGATCTTGGCTTCTTTGACTACTCGTGATTGTTCATTCGAATATTTTGACGGCAAATGCTCATTCCCAGTGGGAACTATAGGTATCATAATCTATTAGTCCTCGATTTTTTCATTGTTTTTGTATATTTCCAATACTTTTAAACTACATTTTAAGAAATAATGGTGAAATTACATATTTTTTAAAATATGCACCAAGGAAACTTACACTCAAAATTGGTTTAATAAATTGGAAACTCCCATTTTTTTTGTTAAAAAGCTTCTTCAATGGTACTATATTCCATAAAACACTATCTTACAGGTTTTCCATAAAATCAAAAAAGGTGGAGTATTTGTGATATCAAAACATTTTTTTTGCTGCTCAACTCACCTTTATTTATTTCAGTGTAGCATTACAAAATTAGGGATTTTGCTATGATTTAAAATAGCCTTCACTATAACTTGCAATGTCGAAGAATAAACTTTACTGAAGTAATTTTATCAATCAGTCGAATCATCAAATAAGAATACCTGGATGAAGCTAAGATTTCATGTTTATTGTCACGTTCTTATTCCAATGAATAATGTTATTGGATTTTAGGAATCACTTTCGAGGACAAACATTACATTGGCCTTGAGTTTAATTTTTATTTACAAGATTCTGTGAGTGTGTTTACTAACAGCCTGAGATCATTAATGAAGGATTCCAAAAATAATGCAACTAGTATGCTTCCGAAAACATCGTGTTTTGCGGATGAAGAAACTTCACTTGGCAAAGGAAAGCATTTCATGAGGTACTTTATATCATTTGTTAACATATTAAAAGCACGTGTAAAATATGCTTTATACTGTACTAAATCCTAATGCCAACTAGGTGTTGTTATGGGTATCGTACTTGTCCTAGTCGAAGGATTAGTGTACGTTTCTATACTGATATCAGTAAGCTCTATTGTACTGATATTTGGAACTACTGATCAGTATAACATACTGATAATCTGATATCAGTATGAACTGTATAGCTACTCATCCAACTGATATCTGTTTGGCTATACTAATATTAGTATGGTGGCAATATCAAATAAATAAAATGAAATAATAGCCTGTAGACTTTTAATGCTCGAATCCTATCTGCATATGACATGTGTAGACTCTCAAAATTTCTGCAACCTACCATCAATGGAGACAGCGCGTTATCCACTGAGCTATTTCAGACTTACTTCTAAAAAGTGTCTTAATAATGGTAGTTGTTTAAACAGTACCTACATTAGTAAGACCTGTACTAACATCAGTTAATAACAGTATAATTTTGTACTATTCTATACTAATCCTTCGACCAGGGTGTTCAGTATTTAATTGAAATTGTATAAAATGTCATTTTAAAAACCTCCTAGGCCTTGAGTTTACTAAGGTTCTATATAGTGGATTATTTCGTTAACTGTTTTAAGACTTTATAAGAAATATTACTGTTGTTTTGAATTTCCTTCATAGTAACGAAAGAGGCAATTAAGCGCGTTTTGTATTATATTAAAAAAAAACCGGTATTGATTATTTTTACTCACTGAGAAAATTAAACTACAGTGCTTTCGTTTTTGTAAAAATGTCAATATAAAGTTGAAAAATTAATTTAAACTAAAATTTTAATTAATAATAATGTTCCTATTTTTCATTCAAGGTTTTTAAAAAACGCCAGTTTTGATGATTTATCTGGCGCAGCATTTAATCCTGATGGAACACGAAAAGATGTATATCTTTACATTTATTTACATAAAGAAAGAAACACATGGCTAAAGGTTAGCTTGTTTTTATCATGCTTATTTTCAAAACTATACGCATTTACCATTAGGGGAAACAAGGACAAAGTTTGTAGACCCCTATTCTTGTTTTCGTTCATGAACTTTATTTTTGTGCGCATCTCTTTTTAAGCTCAGCTAACGTTTTTTTAACGTTTAATTACAGCGTGGATCAAGGGATCCAACTAAATTTGAAGTACGTTTCACGTCTTGGCCAGTAAATACCGATGTAGCTGCATCTGGCGAACCAAAATATCCTTGCCACGATGCGGTTTTAGAAAACCAACATCTAAAAGTGGCTTTTTTGGAAGAGCCCCCGTTCATTTTTTCACAGCGCTTAGGCATGCAATCCAGTGAATGCGCCAAACAAGAAGTCGTTTGTAAAACGAGCTCTGAAATGACACAGCTAGATTCGTGAGTGAAAAGTTGAAATCTTGAAATGCAAGATGTTCATAATGGTTATTTACAAGTATAAATGTATATTTCAATAGCAGGACGTTTCATTGATTTACAGGAACATGTGCTTCAAGTGATACACCAAATTGACATCCTTCCTTGCGTTTATTTAGTCTAGTGTACTTCGATTTTTGACATCTTATAGTTGTTTTTTTCCAAGCTCGATGTAGCAGCAGTGGGCTGTGCATTTTTCACGTGGATAGCTTTTTTGGCATTTCAATTCAATTCTTTACCCTACAGTCAGTACATAGTACTATTTGGCAGGGGGGATCATTATACAAATTAAGTCAGACTACGCAGTCTGGTCATGATGAATCCCAACATCAGAATGAAATTATATTTCCAATATTTGAAACTTTAACGAAGAGGATGGGATGGGAAAGGAAGACGGCCATGGCCGATTTATTGTAGGAACTATCCCAGCATTCGCCTAGAGGGGATTGTGAGAAACCATGAAAAACCACAATGAAGGATAGCCGACACGGGAATCGAACCTGTGTCTACCGAATGCGAGGCGAGAATGCTAAACACTCAGCCTCATGTTGTCACTGTATAAAACATGCGCGTATATGATTGAAACATTGTAAGGAAATTTCAAAGCAACCGGTAAAGAACTTTCGGAGATTAGCCTTTTCAAACAGATCGACATTTTTATTTATATAGATTATTTGAAGTTGTCGCAATTTTTTTTTAAAATAGGGGTAAAAAACCAAGTGTTAGCTGCGCTGCAGCACAAAGGTGTACTGCAGTAAGCTACCTACATGTACTGCAGTGCACCAGTGTGCTGCAACGCAGCTAACAATTATGTGTTTGCCCCTGTTTTCAAAACATTGTAACAACTTAAAATAATTGCCAATACAAACGAAACCAGTTGATTACATACAAGTAAGCCTTTCTCTTCGTTTTCCTAATTTGATATTTCATTCTAGGTGTTACAGTAAAATAATTTACTTTCAATTTCGTTGAAAATATTGTGTTAGGTAAAAGTTAATACCATCAATGGATATAGCAACCATGACATCTTATATATTGACACAAACAGAATTTTCACATCTCTAATGGTTAAGAAAAAATTGAAGTGTCACTGACTTCTGGTCCTCCCTGTGTATCCACGTACACATCGGGTCACTTTTATCCCCCTCACCTTGATCCATGGACATCTGTGGAAAATCCAGGACCTCCCCCAACAGTCCTAGTGAAAAATGCCCAGTATAGAAATACCTGTGGCGACCACAGACGGACGTTATGGTCGCCCCAGTTCGGCAGCGGGCAGCGCCTTAGACTTGACATGATGCATGTCTCTGGTCCTTCAATGCATATGGGAAGCTCGCACTAACCCTTGCTTTTGCTGTCGCGATTGTTTAAATTTATTTCTTTGACTATCATAACTTATTTGTAAATGTTGCCGAAAAATACCTGTCTTTCGTCAATGGTTTGTCTCCTGTTTAATTGCGCAAAATGCTTAATTGGTCAACTAGACGTGATCCTTATGTCCCTGAAAACGTGGCCCATGCGAGCAGGCTCAACAATGATATTTGTGCATTTGTGGCCAAATTTCGACACCACAATGGCGCACCCCCATTTTTGAAACTAACTCAGGTGATTTGGTTTGTGCAAGTGGAATTCATGTTCCCAAATGCATGCCTTACAGCAGACAAAACGAAGTTCGACGTGTGATCAGTGCCCTGGGTTCAGCCGTCACAGCGCAACTCAGTGACATTCTCCTAATATTTACCGTGGGCAACAAGTACAAGGCCCTAAAAGCCCATATGCTTGCGTGTTCATCAAGCCCAGGACAGAGCGCCTACAAACTTTGCTAAACCGAACGGCGTTAGGGGACAGACGCCCTTCGGAACTGCTCCACGAGATGCGTAAGTAAGCCGGCCGCAGGTTGGGCAACGATCTTCTTAGGCAACTGGTGGCTGCAACAGCTCCCTGCGTAAATCAAGTGACTCTTATCTGCCTCATCTAAACCGCGTGAAACCCTGGCTGACAAGGCAGACGAAGTCAGCACTAGTACACATAAAATGTTCCATCCTGTCGTGGCCATCATTAGCTCTGCCGTAACCGCTGTAGCCGCAATGGCATGCTGCACCATATTTAAACAGTAAAGAAATTTGTTGTTTGCGAAGGCACTACGTCTGCTGCCGGACTGTCTCAAAGCTGCCAAGCTAGAATTAGACTTCATGCTGTGCAGGGTATCTTCCATCCTTAGAAGTGCCAAAGGGCTAGCTTATGGATGATAGTGCCCTAGAGCTTCACGAAGAAAATGCAGCGATGGTACTGGATAAGTACTCGGTCCCGCACATCTAGGATTGAACAAAGCATCTGCTGAGCGCCAAAGTGTTCTTAACGCTTGACCTCTATTAAGCATACAATCCAATTTTAGTCAATCTGAAATACATATCCAAAATGACGATTATCTCACCTTTTGGGCTGTTTGAGTTTCCGGACATAACATTCGGACTCAGAAGGATGCCCAGACATTCCAGCGCTTCATTTACAAGGTGCTGCACAGACTAAATTTCTGCAGCCTGTACTACGATGACGTTCTTGTTGGCTCTGCAAGCGATCGATGAAGAGCATCTCGACCATCTGGGATTATTCCTTGACCATTTCTTTGAGTATGGACTAATCATTAACCCTTTTTAGTGCATCTTTTGAAAGGAGGCCAGCTTGTTCCTTAACTATGAGGACATGCACGCCGGCTTTTGACTACTCCCTAAGAAGGTGGCAACCATTATAGGATATCCGGAACCAGTGGATGTCAAGGACATGTGCAGTTTCCGTGCAATGCTTAA
This sequence comes from Ommatoiulus sabulosus, assembly GCA_034697705.1. Classification (NCBI taxonomy): domain Eukaryota; kingdom Metazoa; phylum Arthropoda; class Diplopoda; order Julida; family Julidae; genus Ommatoiulus; species Ommatoiulus sabulosus. The sequence goes on along the minus strand of JAQGAO010003577.1, from coordinate 10,835 downwards.
CTTTTATCTCCGCTTTATCCACCATGAAGCACTACACAAGGCTGTTCTTAATGAGTATTGTAAGGACAGAAAGAAGAACGACAGATGACCGATTGTGCGCACACTGAAATCCAGGGAAGAATTCGTCACTTGCAAGCGCGACCTGGCACAGGCCGCCACGCTAGCACATTAGTGTGACCAGTAGGAGGAGTACTGCAGCAGTACATCGATGAACACTGGCAGCCGCTCACATTTTTCTCCAGGAAGTTTTCTTCAGCAAAACAAAACTACAGTGCCTATAATCGGGAGCTGCTCGGAGCATACGCCATAGTGGTGCACTTTTGCCACATGGTGAAGGGCCAAGCTTTTATGCTCTGCATTGACCACAAGCTACTGACATTTGTGTTCGCATAGTTGTCTGACCAGTTGTATCCATTGATCGTTGATTAATTTAACGTCTGTCTCAGCTATACTAACTAAGTGAAAAACTGGATACTTTTTCACAAACATATGACAGTTTTATATTGACAGTAAAATACAGCGTTGAATTAAGTGAGCTGCTACGTCTCCTCCCTGTTCCGGTTCACCCCTCACCACACGACCTATGCGAGTTCACAACAGACATCAGGCATGTCCAAAGTGAAAATAATGTCATCGCTAATGTGTTTTGGTGCATTTGGCCCACATACAGAGGCCCAGGCATCCAATGAGAAGCTGCAAGCATTCCTTTAGGACCCTGTATCGACATCAATGGACATTTGCCCTTGCCAGTTCCTGGCAGCGATCGACCCCCATACTGTGATATCTCAATGCAGGTCAACTGCTTAATCGTTCCTTGCTCCTTCCGTGCACAGGTGCTCGAACCACAACCAAGCTTATCACTGACCATTTTGTGTGGCTATCAGAGAGAGCTGATTGCACCGTCTGGACCCGCAGCTGCCTTAAAGGCCAGTAGTAGAAAGTTGCATGCTATACGCACTCGACCGCTGGATTGTTTACGCTGCCCAATTGCCACTTCGAACACGTTCACATCGAGATTGTTGGCCCACTAATGCCATCGCAGGAATTCACCTATGTGCTTACCTGTGTGGATCACTTCACCAGGTGCGTAAGGTTTTTCCCATTAATTGCATGACAACCAAGTCATGGGCTCGCACATTCGTCCTGGGGTGAATCGTTTGCTTAGGAGCACCCAGTTGCATGACATCGGACCAGGGACGTCAATTTTAATTCTCATTGTTCACATCGCTGGCTTCACTGCTATGCGCAGAGGGTATTTGAACGATGATATATCAGCCAGCGGCGAACGACATGGTAAAACGTTTTCACCGCCAGCTAAAAGCGGCAATCGAGTGCCGGGCTATGGAACGATGGGTTGACGTTTTTCCCAGTGTATTGCTTAGCACCTGGACGGCAGTGAAGGAGGACCTAGGTGTCTTCGTCGCGCTAATGCTGTATAGCATGACACTTTGACTGCCTGGAGGGTATTTTTTGAGCTAGGTTCGGTTTCAGTATATCCGTTCAGCTTCACCTTACAGCTCCAGGTCAACATGGAGCCGCTACTGCCAACTCCCAAGGCCACACGAATCTGGTCGACGGTCTTTGTGGCCACAGTGCTTGCAACGGCAATGCAGTGTTCGTGCGACATGACGCCATCTGCCACCCACTAAAGCCACCCAACGATGGGTCATTCGAAGTTCTCGTTTGCTAAGACAAGGCGTTCAGCCTGCTCATCCGGAGTAAACAGGTGACCATCAGGGTGGACCAGCTTAAGCCAACGTTTTTCATGGTAAACATTGTCGATGACCTGCCAGCGTGCAGTTAACCTGCGCCAAGTCAAAAAACCAGGATAACAGTGACCGATGTGCGAACTGCCAGCTTGCCCTAGCTGTTCATACGCCGTCAACCGTCGCAGGTGATTACACATTCCGGCCGCTGGGTTCCTGGCAAACTGCTGTACTGTAAAATTGTCACTTGTAGAAGAGTACTGTGGCGACCAGAGATGGATATTATGGTCATTCCAGATCAGCAGCGGGAAGCTCCGTAAGACCGGTGGCTGACGGCCAGGTGGTCATTAACCTGGAGCTCGCGACCTTCACCGTCGCTTCTCTGGCTTTTCATCCCAAACCTTTGACCTGACACGATGTGTGTCTCTGGTCCATCAAAGCCTGTGGTAAGCACGTGCTAACCCTTGCTTTCACCGTCGAGATTGTTTATGGTTTTTCGGCCCTGAGTTTATATCTTTTACAATAGTAACTTATTTGTAAATGTTGTCAAATAAATACCTGTCTTATGTCAATGGTTCATCTCCTTTTTAATCGTGCAAAACTCTAAATTTCTAGGAAATCTCATGTTATATGATTATATACTTTATTGTTAACAGCCTTTACAAAAAATATTGACATAATACCTATAACATAAATTTATGATTGAAAATGTGAATCTAAGTTTTGAACAGAATATTGGTTCTCGATAGGTTTAATACCAGTCAGCCTGAAATTTGGTGCTGTTCAGGATTCATCATCGACTTGCTCGAAGCTTTATCACAGCAAGAGAATTTCACGTATGACTTGGTTCGCGTCGACGATGGCTTTTGGGGCGGCCAAGCGGTGAGTACGTATGCCAAAATGCATAACAAGATTAGTTTATTTGGAAGGTGTACATTAGAATATTGGTTTTTTTTAACATGTTAATTATATTTTTTTGAAGTAGTTTTCTAAGAAAACGTCACAATTTTAATAACGATGCAATGTTTGCAAAATGTATTCATTTTTAACACAAATTAACAAAATTCAGAAAGTAAAATTGTAAAATTGATAGGCAAAAGCAAAATGTTCATTAACAAAATCCCACATCACGTCCATCGCTCAATTCATATGCAATTTAATGTTTTTTGAGTGTGGAAATTAAGTTTGTGCAGTTCCATTTAATGTTTTTCACTCACATGTAGATTGGACCTACTTAGTAATTTAATACTTAAAATGGTAAAATCAGTTTTATATGTGAGGAAAGTTAGGTTTGTCAGTAAGGTAACAACTTGATTTCGTTTTGCTATTATTAAAGAATGGCGAATGGAATGGCTTGGTCGCTACTCTGCTCAATAAAAAGGCAGATATCGTAATGACGTCATTCAGCTTGAATTCAATGAGGGACAGAGTAATGGACTTCTCGGTGCCTTTCTTGAACACGGAAATCGCCATTGTAGTAGCCAAAAAAACTGGAATCATTTCAACCAAAGCATTTCTTGGTAAGAAATACTACAAGGGCAGTTCAGTATACAGGGTGGCCCATTTGTCATGACCCTGCCAATATCTTTTAAAATAAATTGTAAATCGTAAAATTTATCAAAATGCCAGATTAATAATATCAACTTGTCTTTTAAATAAGGTGAAAATGTAGGGGCCCCTTGGGGGATCCGGGGGGTCTCTTTAGAATTTTCAATGAGATGCCCCATTTTTTTTGCAAATTATGAATCTGAACAAAATAAGTTTTGTCAAAAAGATTTTTTTTAAGTCATCTTAGATGTTGCTGTAATCGATGTCCGAAATCGTGTAATACGCCATTGACTTTTTTCAACAGGTAGCAGTGCCGATGCCTGTTAAAAAAAGTAAATTGATTTTACATGATTTCGGACATCGATTACAGCAACATCTAAGATCATGCCAAAAAAATCTTTTTGACAAAACTCATTTTGTTTTAAGCACAGAGCCATTTTTTGCCAAAAAACATAGGGGGCCCTATTGAAAATTCCAAAGAGACCCCACGGATCCCTCATAGGGGGACCGGGGCCCTATATTTTGATGTACATTAAAAGGCAAGTTGAAATTATTAATTTTGCATTTTGATAAATTTTACAATTTACTATTTATTTTAAAATATATTGGCATGGTCATGATAAATTGACCACCCTGTATAGCGTAACATGACCTAGCTCATATTCTGAATGTTTTCAAATAAAACATACACATATGTGGCGAGCACGGACGGACAAGATAGTCGACCCACAGCGGTGGTCAGAAGCACCGTAGGTCCGGAGGTTGACCACCAGGTGGAGCTTCACCTGGTGGTCGGTAGAGAACCTAGTGGTCGGGACCTTCACCTGTGCGTCTGGACCTTCTTGCATCGACCTTCGCTCAGACACGACTTGTGTCTTCGACCTCCAGCAACATGTACATAGTTAGCACACTCTGACCTTTGTTGTCTGCAACGATCTTAGACGGCCACGCGGCTATTAAAGTGTAATTCTTACATTATTGATTTTATTAACTTGTAAGTTGTAAATAAATTCTAAATATATCATCAACAGAGAGTTGTTTTCTTGATGCTGAAAACACTAAAAATATATTAAATAGTGGTGTAATATGGGTCGCACTAATTTCAACCCTAAATTTTTTTCAAACATATGTTCAGCCAAAGCAACGAACATAGCCAGGCAAATTTAAGGCTCATCCTAAATGTCTGTCCTGCCATTATCAACAGCAGTACACCGAATGCCGATGAAAACCTGCTCCCGTGTGACCCTGCATTGAATCGTACCATTCACCCAGTATGCAGCTCAATGTTTGAACTTTATTTTTAGTTGACCGGCCATTTTCACCCGATCATGAGAAGAAGTAGGGGCTAACTGCTTTAATTAGGCAGGGAACTTGAGTGTCAAATGAAAAATTAGACTTTACTAGTTACACGTTACAGTCGCAACTTTTCTTCCCGTGTTAAGCATCCTCATAATATGTGAAGTTATAAAAGCCATTCATCAATTTGTAAAAATGCGTTTTATATTCACTTTTTAAGGAAAGGGTCTATCATATTTCTAATGACGTTTTGGAGAAAAAAAAATATGCATGTAAATGCTAATAGTATAAATATTAAAGCAGACTTACTTAATGGTTTGGTGAAGTGTTTTAACACTGTGTGAAAAGTTGACTACACATATGTATAATTCAATTCAATGTCTGTTACAAAAATAATTTAGACAGTATATGAATTACTTAAATTGAGATGCATATTCCTACTTTTTAGAACCTTTTGACTCCTTGTCCTGGATTGCGTTTCTCCTAGTGGGCGTTCCAGTCGTTACATTTGTCATTTTTGTGCTCGAAAGGTGCAGTTCATCAATGAGATTGCTAGGAGGTATAAGTTTATTTTAGGCAATTCTCGCATTATTACACTCGTGTCTTACATTTTTGTATTGTGATATTTTCTTCCTTTTCAGAAAAAAAATACAACTATTCTCTGTTGAGCAGTTATTGGCTGATATGGGCAGATCTTTTAAATGCAGCAGTCAGTGTTAAATTGCCAAGAAGCACTTCAGCCCGTGTGGTCACTGGTGCATGGGCCATGTTCGCTCTCATGTTCGGTGCCATTTACACGGCTAATTTGGCCTCTTTCATGATCACGCAAGAGGATTATTTTGATCTCAGTGGCATCGATGATAAGAAAGTGAGTTTGGCATTCAAGGTCATCTAAAACATGCACATGTCACGATGCTTACAAATGTTATAAAGGCACTAATTTATTTTACGAGGGTTGATGCTGCCATCCTCATAATCAAGTGACCTTTTGTTTGCTAAATGTTTTATCAAGGAATTTTGATAAAAGTGTGTCGTTTGCATAGAACTGGGACATACGGGACACGTGCAGACAAAATTTTAAATATCCACCTATTCTGCCACTACTGGCATTGATAGTTGTCCATTGTGTGCGGAAATAGGTCACTAATACATAGTTTATAATTAATATCTCATGTTTCTCGAAAATTGCTTCACTGAAGGCCTACATCATCATCGAGCTTTTATTTGCATTAATTTAAATTGTTTCTCATACTGTCGACTTTCAGTTAGTTGAACCATACTCCCACAATCCTCCTCTGCGCTTTGGGACCGTGCCCAACACTCACACGGATGCAGTCATCTTACAGAACCATCCCATCATGCATCAATACATGACACAGTTTAACAAGACGAACGTTATAGAAGGCATTACGGCAGTTAAAAATGGGTAAAAATGCATTGCTACATTGTATTACTATCGCATTGCTGAGTCTATCATTTGGCATAAATACAAAGAATTTAAGACCTGTATTTCAACAGTGACATGTTAATGCATTAAAAACTTAAGCTTATTTGCATAAATTCCATCAGAAATAGTTATTCTGGTAATATGTCTAATCCTCTTTTTTCAATTATTTGTAAAAAGTGAATTAGATGCGTTTATCTGCGATGCTGTGATACTCGACTATCTCATTGCCCAAGATGATACTTGCTCCCTGCTAATTGTGGGATCCCATTATCCGAAAACTGGTTTGTGTGCATTTTCAGATAGATAATGTTTTTGGTAAGCTTCCTAAATTCTCCATTAGCAGATTTTAATAACCTAGGCCGTACAATACAATACACTTATTTCCACAATATAAGTTTTCAGTTTTTTTATAATTTCTTTTTCAAAAACAATACATTGTTTTCAGGTTACGCCATTGGATTTCCTCGCTTTTCTGAATATCTTCCCAAGTTCAACCAGTTGTTAATGCATTATTCAGAAGAAGGTTTGTAGATGGGGTTAAATTACTGCAATGCTAATAATTTGTCGAAATAAAGTTCTTTCGATGAAATCTTATCATAAAAAAATATTGTCTTAATTGGAAAACGATTTGTCCGACATTGAATTGAGATATTTTAAAAATTAAAAATACCTTATTTATTTGATAATGGCATCCCCCTGGTTGAAGGATTAGTATGAAAATATACTGATATCTGTAAAATCTTACTGAAAACAGTGCATTTTATACTGAGAACAGTGCATTTTATACTGATATTAGTACAGCCAAACTGATAACAGTATGAGATATGCTGTTATCAGTAGCTTATATTATAGTGATGCCAGTAAGCAATTTTATATTGATAACAGTGTATTTCATACAGATGTCAGTAGAGCTACAATGATAACAGTCTGAGCTATGCTGTTATTATTATTTCATAGTGATATCAGCGAGTAATGTTTAGCTGATACCAGTATAACCTGAACCGATATCAGTGTTATACTTGTATCAGTATACCACACTGATATGTATATGTAAACTGTTTGACTAACATCAGTGTTGCATGCCCTTGCCTTTACCAATATCAGTGTTATAAATACATCAGTATAACCTTTATACTTAACTGTTCTAATAGCAGAGTGGGCCACATTTCATCAGTTGTAATGATGGTACAAAACAACGAGTAAATATTAAAATTAAAAATTAATATCTATTTATAGTTGCAGAACCTTACATCAAGAATTAGTATAGAAAAGTTCAAAATTATACTGATATTAACCGATATCAGTACGCATGTTACTGATGTTAGTATAGATTTTACTGATGTCCGTACAGCTCTTACTGACGTTCGTACTGTTTTAACAACTACAATTTTTAAGACACTTCTAAGAAGTAAGTCTTGATAGCACAGTGGATAACGTGCTAGCCCCATAGATGGTAGGCTGCCGGATCGAATCCAGTAAGTTCCAAAAAAATTCAAAAATTTAAAGATTATATACAGTATACATGTTATATGCAGATAGGATTGAAGCATTAAAAGTCTACTGGCTATTAATTAATTTTAATTAACTTGATATGTCAGCCCTACTGATATCAGTAATAATTGTTGCTGAGATTAGTATGTCCCAATTATCAGTATAAAAAAAACTGATCCTTCAACCAGGGCCCATGTGCTCTATTTAAATTTGTTTGTTATGCTTTTATGCATTTTAAAGCGAGACATTTAGATAATTGTAAGCTATTGATTTCATGATAGTGTTAAGATAATCAATTGCTAACTCTAATTTTAATGATTGTCACATTATTTTTTACATTGTTTTCGTTGAAATCATTGGATCATTATTGAAACTTCTATCAAGAAGTATCCTTTCAGACACATTTTAAATATAGATGATCGTTTTTTCTCGGATAGGTAATATGGATCGTTTATGGAAATTTTGGTTTTCTTACCGCGCGGATCATTGCCGAATGTCGAGTGAACCAGTGACATTGGCTTAGTTCACCAGCGTCTTCATCTTGCTGGGTTTTGGATTGCTGTTATCCATCGTGTTTCTGGTAATCGAAATCGTTTACTTTAAATTCTTCAGAAAACCGCAGAGTAAAGTGAGTTCATGGAAAGATGCTAAGCTTTTTAGCAAATATCGAGGTAATAAAGTACGCCCAACTCTGTTTATAAATGGTGTGTATGTTCCAGAATATCATGTGAAAAATTACCATAAAAAAGGGGCTCGTATGGAAAAATAAGCGGTTCTACTTCGATACAGTGAAAGTCGTTTAATTCGATCATGTTGGTTCCAGCTATTTTGACCAATATAAGTGCCTGACCAAAATATATGTAAAAACGTATGTATTTACATATTTATAAAACTATATTTAAAAAAAGTTTTAAGTAGTCTTTCATGTTTTCTTTTTTCTGCAACGACTGAAATTTATTTTTCTAAAATACGGTGAAAACCTCGTGAGTACAGCCGCTACTACATTTAGATGCCTTGTCCAAACTTGTCCGTATTTGTACGAAACATGCTCAAACACGTTTTGCGCGTTTGCATCATGTTGACGCGTGGACAATATGATCGAATTAGACAGGATTAAGCGAGTTTTTTTTGCATGAAGCAGCTTAGGATTAATCTGTCCTGACTATTTTGACCGAATAAAATGGCTGACCAAAATTAAGCGTATTCGAGTTAACAGGCACTTTAATTCAAAATACATAGCTCCACAACATAAATTTGAAAATTAATTTAGTTGCATATAAAAGCCACACGATAAGAAACAAAATACTTTTTGTAAAATCCTTTTTTCTCTAGGAAATGAAAACTTCAAAATAGTTCGGCGATACCAGCGAGTACATATTTCAAATTATGAGTATAAATTAATTTTTGTGGAAGTAGAAAATGTAACGCAAATGTAAACGCATCAATATTAAACACCGTTAAGTTTTTACATTTAACACCAGTGCGTATAAGTGTGTTATATACACTGTATACATGTAAGCAAATTATTTATAGAAATTTATAGAAATCTGAACAAATTCCAATCATTTTAAAGTGTTATAGTGTGTGCACAATTTACATCATAATTATAATGGTTCAAATCTAGATTCATGATAATATGTGTGTATTTCTTCAGCTAATTATATAGATTTTTCTTGTTAAGTATTTTATATACATTAGCTTAAATAAGTGTGATGAACACAAGTTTGAATTACTGTCCTAAAAACTCTTTTTCTGTTTTAACGTTATTCGTCTAATTATTCCTTAATTAACACTTTTCATTATGATCTATCTTACTCTTTTTAAATCTATTTTTTCATTGTTTTGTATTCAGCCTAAAGAATTTGTAATGCTGTTCTCTGATTGCAATTAAAAATAGACACTAAATGAATTTTCTTCTTTTCTTACTTGAAAAGTAGTTATATAAAGAAGCTGATTCCATCGAATTGTGAGTTTTGCTACTGTTTTTTAATGTTTATTTATTTAATGTAGATTAACATTTGGCCATCTTTTCCAAAACTTTGTTGATGGATCTTAATTTTTCGTCTTTTTAGAATAAAAGTTTCTCATATTTTGTTTTAAATCTTAGCAAATTTAGAAATATTCAAAAATTAAACTTGTTTTATACCATATAATCAATCTCTGGAATGATTAAAACACGATGTGATATAGGGTTTTAACACAATCTCTGAACAAATTTGCATGTACTCTACAGCGTGGCAAAAAGTTTGTTGTAGGCCTACCCTCTAATCTCCAGAATAAGTGCAATGACGTCGTTATCTTGCGCGTTAGACATATTTGCGAATATTTCTTTTTTAAATTTGAGAATTTATTTTTTAAAATTTAGTTGCCATTAAAACAATGGCAAATTTTTAAAAATAAATTATCAAATTTAAAAAAATTATTCTTAAATATGAGCAACACGTAAGCTACTAAGGGCTATAATTAATTAATTATAATTAATTAATAGTTCATCTTGTCTTAATCTTCCTCTTGTCTTAATCTATAATATTCTCGAGTAAAAATAGGCAAATTATACCCCAATTATAGAAATATTGCATAATTATATCTCAATTTTGCCGTTGGCTACTTTTCTTCTTTCTGTTTTACCCGTAGACCCGTTTTACCTGTTTTGTCGTGACTGATAATGACAACTTGAGTGTTGTCGTTATCACGCCTCTATCGCAAAAACGTTTGGGAAATTCAAATTTCTACGAAACTTCTTAAGTGAATAGTTGCATGCATGATGTCATCAAATTGTAAATTGATAAAATGCAAATTTTCGCTATGCGTTACGAACTATAATTGAACTTTTCCTTTGTTTTAAGAACTGTACGATATTTCCGAAAAATATCCAATAAATTAAATTTAAATGTGCTCTCCGAGTTAAGAATTAAATTGAACATTTTCTGCCTTTTACGAACTTGACGCTGGTCCTTTAAAAATATCTCTTAGACCTAATTAAAATTTTCACTCCGTATTACTAACTAAATTCCGGGTTATTCCCCGGAAAACGGAAATTTTTCCCAAATGGGTCGGATTTGGGACCTTCCAATTGGAAGTCCTGAGCCCGATTGGTTCGAGTCCATTTAGCTTTGATCCAAAATAGATGATCATATACACGACGGAGCTACGTTCAATTAAGCCAGACCATATTACCTATTGCTTTCCATTGGTGGTAATGCGTCGTCTGCTAGATTAGATTAGATGTTTTTACTCCTTTCAAACGGAGAGCTATATAATTAGCCAGTTAACACCCATGTGCCTCTCAGGGCCTTCCTCACCACTTTAGTTATTATTTTGGCCACTTGGTGGCGCGTCATGTCAAC
>JAQGAO010003576.1:0-16734 GCA_034697705.1 Ommatoiulus sabulosus | reverse complement strand
AAGTTGAAATTCAAGAAGTGGTTCCTGTGTTTCAGCAGCCCACCAGCAGTTTGCTGTCCACTTCTTCAAGCACTCTGGGGGCCCACCCTAGGCCTACCATGCCTGCACCGCGTGTTCGGTTCAACGCAGCACCCAATGCTGCATCAGCCGCTCTAGTTGTGCAAGGCACAATATCAATGATCAATGATATCAATGATCAATATCAGCCAATATCAATGGCTGATACTGCAGCTGCTTCTACTTCTGGATCTGTGACTGATACTGCAGCTGCTTCTACTTCTGGATTTGTGGCTGATACTGCAACTGCTTCTACTTCTGGATCTGTGGCTGATACTGCAGCTGCTTCGACTTCTGGATCTGTGGCTGATACTGCTTCACCACCACTAAAAAAAGCCAGATAATAAATACTTGTTTTTCTAGTCAGAGTTCCGACATCCATGGATCGAATTGAACAATCCATTGACATTAACGTTATTTGTGATTACTTGTTTAGTTACTTGTTTGTAACTTGTTTGTTGCTAATATTTTCATTCTAATCAGTTAGGCTATTTATACAATATACATATATGCAAAGAATTCCAAATAAAATGAAGTTATATCGTTATATTGTTTATTAAGAAAATATGTAATTTTATAGGTTTCCAATTTCATAGAAAAGCGAACGGGAGCGTGAAAAACTTCGGTACTAATAGCTGCTTCCTCGCGTGCGCCTAATTCTTTGCACCCCCAGTCTGTTTGGCCGTTTTGAAAGCCGTAGCCACGGCCAATCCTATAAACTGTAGGCCTACCCGGACTTTCAATCCCAATTTTTGTTTACCCATATAGCAGCACTTTTGACGCCACTTAATCCCAATCTATATATATAAAAATCAATTCTGTTTGTTTGTTCGTTTTTTGTGTGTTGTTTATGCGCTCTTAAACCACTCATCCAATTGCCATGAAACTTTCTGGGCTTATTGTGACCACTCCCGCGCTTCTTTCTGCGTTTTTAAAACCGTTTTCAGACTTGTACTTTTTTTTAAATGAATTTTTTTAAATTTGTACGCATTAAAATCAAATTAAAAAGACTGCATGGGCAGGTTTGCATGTGCCAGAGCTAGCTTTGGCAGGTGTAATCTGAGGTCAGGACAAGGCCATAATAACTATATTTTTGTGCATCCCCACAGGCAGCGATGAAAATAAAGGCGAGCTACCTGCGAAGATGTATGAGAAAGGACAAAGAATGGCCACCTGCCCCTTTGTCCTACTACGAAGTAGTAGGAGTAGGAGCAAAAAGAACAAGAGGAGCGACTTTTCCGAGGAAAAGAGAAAAAAACAGGAAATTGTAGGAGAAGAAGAAGCCAGACCCTGATCAGACCGAGAAGAAGAAGACCGTCAAGGATTGCTTTCTTTGAGTAATTATAGTGTTTCAGAATTTATTTTCATCAGTATCTTATTTGTAATTTAACGCTATTCTTGCCCTCCAAATATCATCTTCAAAAGATGCCCAAAATTGTTCTATTCCAAATTCTTGATAAAATTCCTTTGACATAAAACAAACAGAAAACTCACTACCTCTAAATTCTAAATTTATGTTTCGTTTGAGATAAATTTCAGGGTTAGCGTTCTGTTCTGACTTCTTCTCCACCTCCTCGCTGTGGGCAATCCTTAATTTTCGATTATTTCAATGTGTATTTTGACACAAAGAGGGGTCATTCCAAAGGCTGTCGCCTCTTCGCTCGTCCTAGTTTTAACTGAAAGTTTCAGGTTTTTTTATTGTACACTGCCTATTGTCGGAGCTTTCACTTTCTTGCAGAAGTTGCCATTTTTATTCAAAGGCATGTTTTGCGTGTGAGGATAATATACTCTGTACTCATCGTTAAATGCATTTTTAGTTCCTGTTTTGTTGTAACTTCCCACTTTTAGGGAACATTCCTCTCATCTTGTTTTGAGATATTTTGATATCTTGTTGTATTTTGGAACAGGGGATATTGCCCTTTAGTCCGGCTCCCCTTTTCATATATTTCAGTGCGTCTTCCTCACGGATAAGAAGTTTTTTACGGACGCACGTTCGGGGAGTTTTTTCAGATATTTTATACTCAAATATAACAAAGTTCTTCCATTTTTAGGCTGTGATTACAGAGTATTTTGCCAAAGTGTATTGCGTGTTGTTCGCCCTTGTCGTTAAAAGGGCGATGTTGATATTTACACCAGTTATGCACATGCCCAAGTTCTAAGTTTCGTTTATTCCCAAATTCTTAACGTGGTCTGTGCCAAGGAGCGGAAGGCTTTCTGAATATTTTATATTCGAAATTTGGAATTATCGGAAGAGTTGTGATCCAAATTGTGATTCATTTACTGATAGTAGGGTACCGAATTGAACTGAATTGAAACAAATCCGAATGAGGCACACAACGTAAGTAGGCAACCTTCCTAATGAATTCCTGGCACCGAGGCGAACTACCGAAAGGATCCCTGACCTGAGGGACTTAACTATATCTTCACGGGGAAGGCTCACATTTATTCCTTCTAAGATTATTCGCCAGACTAGACTCTCGACCAGGACCCGACTCATGGAAGAGATGGCTTTTATTTGAGTGAGAAATACCCAATCCCAAATAAGGCAGTACACAAAATTATCTTTCAGTAAAAATCAATAAAAGTTAAAATATAGAAATGTATAAAAATACATAAAAGTAACTGCTAGCACTGGTATGCCAACAGTTTCAGCTGTTATTAGTTAGCCGTCGGTCCTTCCATCACATTGCCTCAAGATTTCCGTGCGCTAATGATGAACTATTTGGTGACCTTCTGGCATCCCTCTATAGAAAGCCCAGCTTTGGGGGTCGAGAACCAGCCTCAAGCTTTCAATGACGATTCCCATGGAGTAACTGAATAATTCATTTTTGGTAATAAAGTCCTTCTAAGCCACAACTGAGCCCCACAGCCACCCGTATCCCTTAGACCATTTTTTAAGTATCCTCAAACAAAAAGGCAGATTACCTCGATAATTCAGCCGAGCAGTCTACAGTGTTCTAAGTCTGGCAACCTCTCTGGCATCATCGGTTATAAGGTCGAAATGCTGCAATGGAGAACCCGGCTCTAATAATTTAACTATGTGGCTCTCTTCTTTCCAGGGATTTCTGACTTCTCAGGAATAGAAAGTGTCCAAAACCAGGCAGTACTGGTTGGTTGGTTTGTGGATTGTTAACGTTGGCCTATTTCTGCACACAAGGGTTTAAACTCTCATCCGAAAGAGCCGCCACAGAGAATTTTGCACATCCTCAAAATTCTCACCGAACTCGACCGGGGAGCGAACCCCGCTAGTTAGGCTCGAGAGGCAAGCGCGTAACCCACCTCTATAAGATATCGAAGTTTTTATTATTATCTCGTAAGAGAGGACCACGATATCTTGGCAGCGGACGCCCTTCCCATTGCTCATTGCCTTTCTCCACATACCCCGCTCCCTCCCTTCCATGACCCGTGCTTTTCCCCATTTTTAATTCCCCTCCATTTTTCCTTCACAGCGCCACCTATCCTACGGCGCTTTTGCCCTCGATATAAACGGGATTTTCCCGTTTTCGGCAGACCAATCAGGTTCAGGCTTGCTTCTTTTCTTCCCCGATCCCCGCCTTTCTTCTTCATTTCTGCTTTGGTCTTTCACGTGTCAGCATCGCCATCCAGCGCTCTCGGAATTCCGTTTAATTTGCTCGTCATGGCCAACCCGTCCAAGGATCCACTGGTTGCGGAGGTACATCGCCTTGTCCGCCAGCTTAAACTCAGTCTTTACTTACAAGATCCTAGCGACTCCGGCCTTCTCTATTTGGCGGATTCGGCCGCAGAACAAACTCCTGTTTACGACGCCGTTGTTCGCTTTGTTCCTTTGTCTCCGGACATGTTGCTTGAAGAGGATGGAAATAATGACGGCGGAGGTGCATCACGTCCGCGCCACCTTCCCTCAGATGCTTTCATACATGCATTTGGCCTCTCAGTCCATGCTTGATGCCTTGGATGAGGATAACGTCTCCAACCCTGCAGAGGCGGTACGTCAATTACAGCAGGTGGATGAAACTGCTGGACAAAGCTCTTCAACATCAACGTGTCCTTCTACAAGCCCTTCAGACTAAGACCGCATTGAGGAAGAAGTTCGCCCGCGCTCTCAACAGAGCCTGTCTCACTCACAACGCCTTGCTCCGCCACTTTGATTCCCGGGGCAATTGCATCGGCAGCACTATTAACTTCTTAGGCCGGGTTCACGTATCCCCGGCCTCCTCCTTTTTGACTTTGTCTGGCGCGGCCGGCTACTCATCAGCCGACCTTTCGGACACCCTCCTCTTACCTCATGCGCTTGGTATTCCTGCCACCAATGCGGACTGACGAGGTCTTACTTCACCACCTACGGTATGTGCCAAGTCGGATTCTTTCTCCTCTTTTCCCCTCCCAATTATATGCCCCCCACCCTCCGATTCCTCATGTTACTCTTATCCCCGTTCTCGCTCTTGTCCTCCTTCCTCACAGGTCGACCAGGCCATGGCTTCGCCTCGTGGTTCCTAAAGTCACACCAGCTTGCCCATCCTGGAAGTATGCGTTTTTTTGATGATGACTTTGTTGTTTAAGTGCATGCAAATGTAATTTTGGATTGGCAGCAGTCACGTGAGATGTGTGCGATTAGTTACAGGGTGCTGTAACACCGCGCGCACTGCTTCCGGTGTTCACCTGAACATCTCACGTAGGGCGTGACATGTGCATGTGGCATGTCAGTGTAATTGATACTGATTACTTGAGTGTCTCGGCGCGCGTTACAAGTTTAACCGGCGCGCCTAGCTGGAAGTGTAAGCAAATTAATTACGGCGCTTTGTCCAGTGTCTGATTTCAAATCCCCAGAAAACGGCGGGAGAATTTTGAATGCTGGGGGGAGCGCCATGGACTTGTGGGTTGTCCCCTTTTGTCACCAGGTTTCCCATGACGTTTTTCTTGCAAGGGTCTTCCTGTTTCAAGTCACCAAAGGAAAGTAAGTGTCCTTCTCTACACTGTGAGATCCCACCAAGTGTTGGTGGGATAAATTCCTGGGGAAAACGTGGCAGAAACCAAGTCACTGGAAGCCTGAAACAAAAACTTTTGGTAATTGAAATTGAAAACTATTTGTGCATGTGCTTGAAAAGTGTTTTCTGGACTGTAATATGTTTTCTTGAGTGAGGCTTGTTATGTATAAGCCTCACGTGTTGCTTTGTTTGCTTGGGACATGTGTTGCACCAAGCAGTAAGTCAAATAAGACGTTTTTGTATGGTGCAAGGCACCATAAAGTTGTAATTGTGGAAGCGTGCATTATTTTAAGTTTTAAAGAGAACTTTGGGAAGGAACTAAAATGGCGTTTGCAAGGAGAAGTGGTCTTCACAAAGTATATACCTTTAAGCCCCTGTCCCCCTAGCCTTAGTTAGTGGTTAGTTTTCCTTGTAGCACTCAAGGGTCCTAATCCTGGAGCGAGTTGAAGTAGAAGCCACAATTAACGCGTTTAATTGTGGAACTCATGTTCTACTTATAGGAGTGTCTAACTATTGTTCATAATGAATGCAAGAGCTCAAGTCCCAGAGCTCGAAACTACCCCATTTAGAGTGCAATAATTAGCACTGGAAGCCATTGAAAAGTTTCGTTTATGCTTTTCTAAATAACTGCTGGTTGGAGCTTCTGTGTGCTCCCAAGTTGTGCGAATTTAACAACAACAACGTCCGACTAGACTCCCCCAAGGGTATGCTGAGCGCATTCGGCATGTAGTTAAGGAGATTCGTCACATCAGGTAGGGGTCAGGGATTGTGATTTCATCAATCCTCCCCCGGTTTGATAGTGGGCTCCCCAGCTATCCCCTTAGACAGTTTGCACATAAGATCTTTCTTATCTGTCGTCAGGAGCAAATCACTCTTGCAGATGCTACCCATGATCTGTTGCGAGATCCTGGGCATGATGGTTTACACCTTAATGCTGAAAGTAAAACAAATCTAGGTTCTGTTCTGGCTAGAGCTGTTGGTCCTGTGAACCAGGGAAACTAGTAAATTCTAAAAAGAAGGATTTTCTTGTCAGGGCCCTTGCCCTGTGCTATCCAAAGGTCGCATAGCCAACATTCTTGGGCCCAACATAAAACCAATGGTCACTCTTTTTGGGGACGCATTCTAGTCTTTGTCTGCTCCTCTGTTCGAAGCCAAGTCAAAGTTGCTGCCGGTCCACCTTGAGAAGACTGTTCTTAAACATCTCGCATTTTCACGAAAGCATTGTTCCCTTTTAAAGTCTAATTGTAAGCTTTAATTTTTCTTGTATTTCTCTCTGACTGAGAGCTACGTTCGCCACTGTGAGATCGCGTTTTGTTCTCCACTACGTGGATTGTTTTGTTTTTGATACTGCTATTTTCTGCGGCCCTGATGCCAAATAGCATCAGACAATAAAAGTTTCTACTCGCCATTCCTGTGATCGTCTCCTGATCTCCACATGGTGGAAGTGCGAGCTTTCTCTGCACTCGCTGAACTCGTGCTCTTCATCTACACCCTCCAACCGACACCGTGATTTTTAAACTTTCTCGTGTCGTAAAACTGCTCCACGCAGCCTCCCTTCTCAGTTCTACACCATCTTCGGACTTTTTGTTTATGGTACTATTCCATGGTCTCATCTATACACACGACCCATCGACAACTTGCCTTTTTTCGACGGTTCTTCCGATGTGTCCCTCTTTCTTTCGACTTTTGCTGGTGCTGCTGACGCCTTAGGTTTTTTGGACAAGGAACGTGGCGTTCAGCTTAAAACCCACCTTAAAAATTCAGCATTTACATGGTTTCTCAATTTACCTGACCACATCCGTCTTGCACCCTGGTGGGTCTTACGTGACGAATTACAACGAACATTTGGTCATCCTTATTCCTCCACTCAATTGTGGTCCGATCTCCAAGCCCGAATTCAACGCCCTGACGAGAGCGTAAATTCTTACCTGATTGATATTGAAGATATGTGTCGTCGTATTGACCCTTCTATGTCCGACACAATTAAACTTTCCGTTTACATGAAAGGTCTACAATTCGCAGCCCGTTGGGCACTTTCTTCCAATCTTCCTACTACTACTTCCGCCCTGTGGGCCCGAATACATGAAATGGAAGACTCGGTCAACATCTACCGAAATTCAGAATTCGATAAACTTCTCTACCCTCCGACTACTGCACCGACTCCAGCTGCCGTTGCCTCTTCAACCCCCTTACCTGGAATACCTGCCCCTCATCCTCGCCGCCCCCTTTCTGAAATCACCTGTTTCGGCTGTTTTTTTTCGACAGACTACCCTTGCCCTACATAAAACCAACGGTCACTCTTTTTAGGGATGCATTCTAGTCTTCGTCGGCTCCTCTGTTTGAAGCCGGGTCAGAAGTTGCTGCCGGTTCCCCTTGAGAAGACTGTTCTTAAACTTCTCGCGTTTTTACGAAAGTATTGTTCCCTTTTGAAGTCGAATTGTAAGCTTTAATTTTTCTTGTATTTCTCTCTGACTGAGAGCTACGTTCGCGACTGAGATCACATTTTCTTCTCCACTGCGTCGATTGTTTTGTTTTTGATACCGCTATTTTCTGCGGCTGTGATGCCAAATAGCTTCAGACAATAGAAGTTCCTACTCGCCATTCCTGTGTTCGTCTCCTGATCTCCACATTCCTAAAACTAATATCAGCACTTCAAAATCATCATGCTTAAAAATAACTCTTAACTGCATAAGTATAAGAATAAATCAATTAAATTTAGAGAACTAGTTGAACCTGAGGCACCTGATATCTTTGGTTCAGAAACCTGGCTCACTCCTCAACATTCTACAGCAGAATTCTTTCCTGACAGCCTGTTTACAGCAGAGATAGAACTTATGGGTATGGGGGAGTATTTATTTCACATACAAAACATATTAACTCGACAAGGGAAACTGAGCTTGAAACTGACTGAACTAGTAATCTGCAGCATGTACCTCAAAAATAGGCAAAAATAATACTTATTTTCCTTTTACCGGCCAAATGACCTTCTTAAGCATATAGATAAATTTATTCATGCTCTTCAGGCAGTTTGTTATAAAAAAAGACCCCATAATTATTATTGAGGGTGAATAATTTTCCAGGGATTAACTGGAATAATTACGCACACACCTTCCACCTCTAATCCTTTAAGCTCTCAAATTTTTAGACATTCTTACCAAGCACTCTAGAGCAACTCAACAAATCTCCAACACATGGCACTAGTATACTGGAACTACTAATTACCAAAAGACCAGATAGAGTATTCAGTATACAGACTGATTCAGGTATAGGTGACCATGACCAACTTCGTTTCGGATTTCTCATTCCTACCTAACGTAAGCTTCCCTCAAACACGTTCAGTACTACAATTTAAAAAAAAGACTAAATAGGACTTAAACATTATACAGGGTGTCCAGTTGCGCATTGTACATGTGTAGATGTGTGTAGAGGGTCCAAAAGGGTGTCATTTGAGATAGGGAACCTATGGGTGCAGATGTCAAGTAACGAAGATAATAGAGATTTACAGTGTAATTGTATCACTGCAAAAGTTTATTTCACAATTGAAATGCTGCAAACCTGCACTGAACGAGCACAAAAACGAATTACAGTTACATTAAAAAAACTGAAAAGACATTTTTTATGTGTAGGACACAAATCGCCACTTTACAAAAGGTGCTCAAATTGCCCACCGTTTTGCTCAATGCATTTATCAATACTGGTCACCCAGGAACCTCGCATGGTCGCAAACATCTCAGGGCTTTGCCTTATGTGCTCACCAGCCATGACAACGTGAGCATTGAGGTCCTGTTCGTTTTCAACTGGAGTTTTGTAAAACATTTCTTCCATTGCACCTCATAAGAAAATATCATGCGGTGTCAGGTCCGGAGGTCTTGCTGGCCATGCAACAGGATCACCGCGGCCGATCCACCTGACAGGAAACCTCTCACTTAGGTACGCTCGGACGTTGAAACCCCAATGGGCCAGGCAGCCGTCAAGTTATAACCACATGTCTGTGTACAAGGCTAACGGAAGGTCCTGAAGCATCTCCTCTAAATCGCCATTATATCCATTATTTGAGGTCTGCGCTCATAGGTTCCCTATCTCAAATGACTCCCTTTTGGACCCTCTACACACATCTACACCTGTACAGTGCGGAACTGGGCAGCATGTATAGTAGAAAGCTTAGCAAAGTTTAAACCTGCCCAAGCATTATCTAGTGTGGATAATAAATAAGAGCATATAAAAACCACATTAACCAACAGTTTGGAACTTTTTGTCCCCAAAACGTTAGTCAGCTCCAACAATGAACCATTGTGGTACACTAATGAAATTCGCCTAATCTTCAGACAGCAATGAATAGTTAGGAACAAGCTACCGCATGGAGCAAACCATACATTAAAGACCAAATTTACCAAATTACGATCAGAGCTTAAAAAACTTCTTTTAAAAACGCATTTAGTTAAAAAATACAATCTTAGGAACCTCACTGAAGTCCAATCCTAAATTTTTTTTTGGAAAAATGTCAACTCTTTGCGAAAAAATAATAGTGCAGTCAATGATTTGATTAACATTAACAAACAAGCTGGTATTAGCGAAACAGATACTGCCAACATGCTTAATTCCCAATTTCAAAGCGTGTTTACTATCGAGGATGGAAACGGACAAACTAATGCCAAAATAGTGGTGAGTGGACATGGAGTGCTTATACTCCTTTTATACCTCACTGAAAATAAATCATTACGACCTTACAAACTTTCACCTAGAGTTCTAAAAGAATTATCCCACGAAATAAATCCATTCCTAACTGACTAATTTCAACATTCATTAGATTCTGGAATAGTCCCATACTCAAATCTGGTTCTGAGTTGGATCCAGTTAATTACTGCCCTATATCTCTGACATCTGTAATATGTAAGATATTAGAGCACAATTTATACAAATATCATGAGTCATTTAAGTAGCCATGCACTGATCACCGATACACAGCATGGTTTTAGAAAGGGTCGATCTTACGAAACCCAGTTGGCATTATTTGCACATGGGCAGCCATCCAGGGTCAATCTTCGTTTATTTGATTGCTTATTTGTTCAAGGGGCTTCCCCAAATGTTTTTTCTCAATTTGTTAACTTTTTTGACAATTTGGAGCGCATTCGCCCACGTACGTGGATCTACGGATGTAGCCATTTTCGTCGTCCTCCCAGACCTGCTGCCCGTTTTTTCGGTGAGTTTGTGGGGATATTTGAATTTATAACATTAAAATTTGGGTTTAGGGAGTAACAGGGCACACAGGGAAGTTAAATTTTCGGTGTTAGTAGTTTGTTTGGAAGCTCAAAATTCAAAATTTGGGGAGGACGCACCTCTGTTTTTGCCTGTATTTAGAGCATGCACAGTGGCGCCCCCTTGGGTTTTGTTGGGTGTGCTGTATTGGGTGGATTTTCTCCCACGTTAGTGTGAATTGTTGGGTATAATTTGGAGTGGAGGTAGGTTTGGTGTGAACAGAGCACCATTTAAACCTTAACTAATAATCTGTCTAAAAAGTTAGAGGGAAACTAACCATTTGTTAAGATTAACACCTCTCACCAAGAGCCCAAAGGTTTGAGGGATTGGGCCCTGTTTAACAGATGTTTAAGTGCTCTTTCAGTGGTGTGCAGGGTTATGGGTGCTGGAGGATTTATTGGACTCTGCTCCTGGCACTGTGCAGTTTGGTAATAATGGTTGGTTCCACAACGCCGGGAGCGCTGGTGGGGCAATCGGATTTTCTGGATTGGTGGATCTTTCAGCGAGTTGATTGATCAAAGGTCTGGTTCTTGCTGTCAACGGCGGCCTGTGCTGAGCCTGGATTCTCCTTGAGGTCTGTATAAATTCTGGGTTGAGCTTATTCGTTTAACGGTGGTTTTGAGCGACCCTCATTTAGTGTTGAGTTGGAGACCCGCTTAAGGACCAGGTTCCCAGGATTTTTGTGGTCGCGGAGTTGTCAGACAGGCGACTTTGGCCCGCAATTAAGAAGAGGGCCGTAATGGAGGTAGAGGACCCCACCCAAGACGAGGATGAGGGAGTGGGAGGTGAGGATGCGAGAGGAAGGGTCCCGGCAGGTGGGTCTTATGCAGCTATGACTGCTCTTAGGGAAGAACCTGGAAATAGGGTTTTGGCGATTGGAAAGAAGTGGGCAGAGCGATGCCAAAGAGTCACCCTTCAGACGGTCCAGGGGTCACAAGTGGCCGAATATGCTAGCGCGGTAAAAAACTTTCTTGGATGCAAGGGGGTTGTGTTGGCGGGACGTTTAGATGACAAACACACCCAGATTTACCTTGGGACGCAGGAGCAATTAAAGCGGGTTTTGGGTCAGACGATTAAGGTTAGGGGCCAGGATCTACTAATCTTTGCCAGTCAAGCGGCACCAAAGAAGATCATGCTCGCTCGGGTAGTCCCGGAAATTAGTCCGGGGCAATTAATTGATGCTATCGCCCCGTATGCGACGGTAGAATCGAAGGAACAAAACATTTACGTTTATGGGGAAAGAAACGAGTTGTCGTTCCGGCGGACAGTATTTGTGTCTCTGAAACCAAACAAAACCTTGCCCCGGTTCCTAACCATACAGAACGGGGAGTATACTCATTCAGTGGCAGTTATGGGCTCCCAATTAAAATGTTTTAGGTGTGAAGCTGTTGGACATATGGCGAGGAATTGTGCTAGAGAGGGAGGATTTTCCGGAGCTGGAAGCCCCGAGGGTTGAGGAGGCCACGGTTGCCCGGGGGAAAGAGGCAAGAAGTTCTCAAATAAAATGTTACCGATGCGGGAATTTAGGCCACAAGGCCAGGAATTGCGCACTAGAGACGCAAGAGGGCCCCCTTGAAGTGGTTTCCGGGGATGCGCTGAGAGTTCTGGGGAACGAGGGAGAGAAGGCTCTACCAGAGATAATAGGCCCGACCCAGGAAGAAGTGCGAGTCCCTTCCTCGAGTAACAGGCCGGTTAGTCAGTTGGAGGCAACCGAGGGGGTCTCGGACCGTGCAGAATTGGCCCAAAGAAAGGGTCCGGCTCAGAGTGCGGAACAAAGGGGGCAGGAACCACTTGCGGACCAGCTTCTAGAGGTAATGGGTAGGAAAGTCAAGAGCAAGAAGAAACTGAGTGAGGTCCCACCACAGAGATTGGGTGAGCTGTTGGGGGGACCCCAGGCAGGAGGGAAGTCGGAAGTAGGTCCATCCCAGCTTGGAAAAGAGCAGAGCGTGATGGGAATGGAGACAGAATGAATGGAAGAGGGGGAGAAGGTGAGAGAGAAGGAGTGGCAAGGGCTGGGAGCCATGCCGGAACCTTTTTCTTGTAAATTGATCCTTCCCCTGATTGAGAAGGCTAGGGAGAGGAAGATTACCCTGCCCGAATTATTAAGGATGCAAAAGATTTCGAAAGATAGGTTCCTGGAGGTAGGGCTACAGTACATGAGAAATATCAGGGTCAAAAAAGAGGACAGGCACCTGGTTGAGGCTGTAGTGGATAAGATTTGAAATTTGAATGAAACATGGTAAGATAGGCTCAATAAGGTTACAAATTTGTCAGTCTCAATCATCACATGGAATTTGAGGGGGTTGTCATCTTATACGGACAACTTTTTTTCTAGATAAGTTGGATCAGAATACCCTGTCCCTTTTTTGCTTGCAGGAAATGGGAAATCACCGGGGAGCTCTGTACCAGATTTTGTATACGATAAAAGACCGCTACTTATTTGTGGAATCCGCCGCCACGCAAAGATTCAACGGGATCACTATTCTATTTCCGATTCAAGATTGGAAAGTGATTAAGTGTGGGAAGATAAAGTCAGGGCATGGTGCCTGGGTTGTGGTATCAGGAAGAAGTAAACATTTTGTACTCTTTAACATATTGGTCCCCCAGGAGGACAATCAAGCCCTTACACTGTTCCAAAAGGTTGAACTTAATATGTCCACGTTGGAGGTCCCTTTCCTTTTGATAGGTGATTTTAATTGCACACTGGATCCGGAAAAAGATAGAAATCCTCCAGCAGAATATAGGCGTAGGGTTCCAGAAGCATTAAGGGCCCTGGTCCTGGGCAATAGATTATGCGATGTTTGGCGGGAATTCCACGCTGTACAGTCCTCCCCAACCTGGTCTAGGGGCTTAAGTTGGGCAAGACTAGATAGGGTTTATTGTTCCCTGGACCTCAAACGCGAGGTCCAATCCATTGAAATTGATACAGAAATAATTAGAGGGGACCACAGGTGTGTGGAAGTGAGGCTTAGAGGGGCTGACCGGGCTTAGCCATCCCTTCGCCATAGTATTAGAGGCTCACATTTTCAGGACCCCCTAGTCTTTGGGTTGGTCTCGGACTTGCTGGAACAACATCTGGTAAGCCGAGGCCGCTCAGATGACTGGGGAAGCTTGTGGTCCTTTGTAAAGTCAGACGGTTTGTAAAGTAAACGCTTATCTGATTAATACTAGGACATTGGACAAGGCAGGATTTAGTAGGAGGCGGATGGATCTGGATATGTTGAGAAAGGCGGCTGACCTACCAAGTAGGCCTTTAGCACTGACTTGGAGCCAGGTTGACAGGTTGGCGAGGTGTAGGAAAGGGAATGATGTGATGGTGCCAGTTACAACAGAGGGGAGATCAACCTGCGACAGGGAAGCCATTTCCCGGGAAGTTCATGCAAACTTTAAATCACTGTTATCACGGAAGGTTATCGATGATTCGTTACTGGATCCCTTTTTAGGGGGCCTCCCTAAGATCAGACCAGACTACAGGTTACAAGGGGAACCGATCACGGAAGAAATCCTGGTCGCTATAAAGAGATCAAATGCGACCTCGGCCCCGGGTCCGGATGGACTGGGGTTCCCCTTTTATAAACGTTTTAGCTCCCAATTGGCTCAGGTGCTGAAGGAAGTATATAATGAGATTTTTGTATGGAATCGGTGCCCGCCGCACTTTCAGGATGTCAACATGGTTTTGATCCCCAAAAAGGATTCCCCTTTGACACTGGAGGACTGGCGACCGATTTCTTTGCTTGATACTGACTATAAAATATTGACGAGGGTCCTTACGGCAAGAATACAATCATATTTACCAGAGATTATTTACCCAGCACAGACATGCGGGTTCACTGACAGGTCAATTGGGACAAATATAAAAACTTTAAGGGACGTCCTACAACAGAAGGTGGGGCTTAGAGGGATTGTCCTCTCGGTTGACCAAAAAAAGTGTTTGATAATGTCTCTCACGATTACCTCTTCTCGGTCTTGGCCGAGTTTGGGTTTAGTGGAGACCTTATCAGATGGCTGAGAATACTGCTATTAAACAGTAGGTGTGTGGTCAGGAACAGGGATATTACCACAGGGACCATTGAAATAAAAGGAGGTATTAAGCAGGGAGATAGCCTGTCCCCGCTACTATATGTCCTGGCAATAGAGCCCCTTATTAGAAAACTGAATCAGGACTTGGCCGGGTTTGCTTTGAAGTCTGAGACTGCTAACTCCCCGCGGGTTTGTTTGGGGTATGCGGACGACCTTACTTTATTCCTTAGTGGGGTAGAAGGGTTGAGGAGATTCTTTGAGATATACGGGGTGTACTCCAAGGTCAGTGGTGCATTGATTAACGAGAACAAGTCCAGCATATGCCCCCTAACGCAGGAAGATCAGTGTGAATGCCGAGAAAGAGGCTATTGGCCTGTGTCTGGAGGACGGTTCTTTGGTGTCTGCTTGGGCTCACGGGGGGATGAACTGACTAGTTGTTCGACCCTGGCAAAGGCGACGGAAGACTTTATAATCAGTTGGAAGTTGCCAAGGTGGGGGCTTAATATTTTTGAGCATGCTCGCCTTGTTTCAGGTTTAATCATCCCTAAAAAAACATTTCTGTTAGAATATTTGGATCCGCCGGACAAGTGGATCGATCGAATGATGGGCTCCCTCCGTGTTTGGATTAATGGTAACAAGCGGTGGCCATCCAGGATCTTTTTTCACCTTCCAAGAGATAAGGGTGGCCTGGGCCTTCTGGATCTTGGGGAGTGGAAGAAGGCAGTGCAGTTCCGGGAAGCCTTGGACTCAATGTTGGAAAGAGATGAGATTTACGATGCTTTTTTCCGGCTGTGCTCGGGCAGCGTTGAAGGTAGGACCTGGATTAACCCTTATTTTCAGAAGGTTACAAGGGAGCAAGAACGGGCTCTGCCAGAGTCGGTCCTCTGTGCCAGGCGTGTTTACGCCAGGTACAGGGGTTTTAAGTTTAAAATCCTCTCGGGGGAAATCCTTAGGGGCATATGCATCAAGGATTATGTGAGGCTTACTCCAGGGTTGGTGATACAGTTGCAGCAGGTAGTGGTGAGCTCATTCGGGGATTTAGAGAATTACCTCCCGGGCTGTCAGGATTAAGCCAGCTTCCAGCGATCCTTCAAAGAGGTTTTGGAGGTATGGGAGGTGTCAAAGGACCACCTCCCCCCCCCGGGGAGAGGGCATCCCTTTTCAGGGAACATAGGATAAAAATCCCGAATATTTGGGACGTTGTGCCACGTTAAGGGCAATACGAGCGAGCCTGGGAGGCCCCTTAGGTGCTGGCATTCCCGGCGAATATCATCATCATCATCATTATCAAAAAGTGAATGTACCGCATATCCCATGATATAAAATGTGGGAATTCCGTAAGATTGTATTAAAAAAAGTATTTGAACACATGGATGGTCACGATTGGCCTGATGTTTCGCCAAATTAATTGTCTATCAAATACTGATGGTAAGTACCTATAATGCTGTTAATCAACTACATTTTCTACATGGAGAAAAAATTAAAAAATATTTAAATCCTGAATAAAATTGTATTTTGTCTTCGCGCTTACAATAAGGACAAATGGTTTGTCGCACCTTAAGACCCTCATTAATCCTGTCCCCAGGAGGCGTCCACCCCACACGCGCCTTTGCCTTACGGGCCACAATGCGCGGCCCTTACTGGAGCCATAAACTCACATAAGAAAAACTTCATGCATTTTATAATTCCCATTTTACTTACCTGCATTTGATAATAATTGTGCACGATTTGCCTTAAGTGTTAGGCATCCCACCAACGAGCAAAACCATAAAATTTTCCAGGGCTTCTATTAGTGGATATTTCTTTCGAAATATCCAGCCAGGTCCTGGAAAACAGTATAAAATAATAAAGAAAATTTCAAAATTTCGTCAGACTCTCTCAAACACACAACATCGCAACATGGTACCATTGCTCGTTGATAGGATACACTTACACAACTTTGCAAATAATTTGAGAGCATAAAATTTTCATTTATCGAACGCTCTGTAGCGTTTTTTATTTACGTATACTTAATAAACTGTTTATGCACCTTACCTTAATCTTATGGTATTTTATTCCATACACGCGGATACAAACTGAGCCCATGCGCGTTGAGATTTTCAAAAAAGAATCAGTAGAACTTAAGTTATGAATTTTCGAAGTTTATAAGAGAAGTTTCATTCACCTTCTCTTTCACGTTCTCCCTTTAAATCGCACCTTTTGGTTCGTGGGAAAAAGGGTTACCCCCTTCCCACGGGCGCCGGCGCCTAGCCACACGCCCACGGCCTTGACAGAGTCAGGCCATATCTTTACGCAGTCACCTTGTTCCTCAGCCCGCATGCATTTCAATAGTCGGTGGAGGCACCGCACGTTATTACGGCGCTTTCGTTCACGGCTTACCCTCAATAGAGGATCAGCTCGTATCGCTTCCATTAGGATACGATAAAATCATATACAG
>JAQGAO010003575.1:0-16735 GCA_034697705.1 Ommatoiulus sabulosus | reverse complement strand
TATTTCGGAAAATTTCCCTGACCACTCACAAATTTCCCTGACATTTCCATGACTTCCCTGACCACGATTTTTTCCCTAACTTCCCTGACCTGTGGCCACCCTGAAAACGTGGAAAATTTTGCAACTTTTCACTCGGAAAACGAGGAGAATATTGCAAATTTGCACTCGGAAAACGTGGAGAATTTTTCAAATTTGTACTCGGAAAACGTGGGAAATTTTTCAATTTCGACCTTGGAAAACGTGGAGAATTTTGCAAATTTATACCCAGAAAATGTAGAAAATTTTGCCAATCTGTACTCGGAAACGTGGAAAATTTTGTAAATTTTTACTCAGAAGCCAACTGAAGGCCCTGAGCTAACCATGTACTAGTTGCGCCGTATCCAGTAGCGGCGTTCTCCCACTTTATTTAGGGAGTAATTATAGCTTCAATAAAAAAAAAAAAAAACATGTACTAGTACATGTAAAAGCATTAATTTTGGAACGCAATGAGTACTACAATGAATTTCCCTGACTTTTTCAAAATATATGTACATGTAAGCCGTTCTTCTCAGACTTCTCCGTAGTTGCTTTAAAATTCTTCAGATCAAAGACAAGCATGACAAGGTTTCTCACATTGCTTTACGTTTATCGTCAAACTCTAATTTGATAACACAATAAAACTAATTAATAATAAGTGACGACTTACCAAGAAATTTGAAGAAATATCGCACAACACAAATTCGAACTCGATGCCTAATCGCCATTTGCAATTCTATATGGCGCCATCTAGTGATTAATTTCTTAAATAAGCATATATCACAGAATAGTCCGTCCCAAAGGACGAGCTCGCGTCATTCGTTCTGGCCGTTTGAACATCAAAGGTGCCGACAAGGAATCGACATACCGGTAGCCTACTGGTCTTTTCGTATACTGTGGGTATTGTTGACGCCTGTATTCACAATCAAGCAATTGAAGACATAAACGGTCGTTGACGCCATTTTGAAAACTTTACCGGTTTTCTCGCGTGTATTATTATTTAGTGGTTCGGACTGACTTTTTCGTTTATCATTTTATGTTTCCTTAGATGTACAATGAATGCGATTTATTAGGACAAAGTAGAGCTATCGTCCATTTCGTTTTTGACAGCCAATAGAAATGACGTACTGTACACGTTAATATTAATTACATTGTTTAAATAATTTCCGATGTAATGCTACTTAGTACTTACACTGTTTAAATAATTTCCAATGGTATACTAACGAATGTAGCAATGATTTTGGTGAAGAAACAAACAATCCCTACGAATTGACAAAAAAATTCTGAATGAAAATAAAAGATCACAGAGACTCGCCATTCTAATTACTGTACAACTTTTATTTAACACGGTCTTTTATCCCCGAGCATACAAAACTGAAAACAATTAACATGAGCATGAAATCCTTGCAAAGATGTTTTTGAAATTGCCAGAAAAATGCGTGAAAAAAATTTACAACAGAGTGGGTATGAAAATTATATACAACACAGACGTCAGTGATAAGAGCTTATAAAGACATGATTTTTCGAGAAAACATTTATGAGAGGTACGACTGGGAAAAGGGAACAAACGCAGAGGGGAAACGAGAAAATGACAACAATATATAATATCTCAAAAGAAAACTTTCGCAAAATACTGAAGTTTGAAAAAGCCTATCAGGGATCGAAATAAACACGTAAGAGCAACCTTACAGGAGCTCGCAACTCTTGAGATATGAATTGTTTAAACTATTAAAACTCGATTTAAAAATTGTTCAGTCGCTGTTGTCCGCAGAATAGAAACCGCTGAGCAGGCACGGAAATGAAATAAGTTTCAAAGCCAGAGCCCGTTGGCATCTAGTCGTGGCCGCTTCTACGTTAAGCACATTTTTCCTTATATAAAACTTGGGTTTTCAACGGGTCGATTGCCATTACGGCCATTGCTCGATGTTTACGCGTAATTATAGTTAGACTAAAAGTGAATTCTCTTGTAAATGTTGGCTTATCACAGTTTTTCATGCTTAAATCGAGCGCCATCTAGTAGCCAGTGAAGCAGACACCAGCAACACCTTAAACTAACGCACAAACCGCGCTCTGAACGTAAATTGAACTTTAGAAAATCAGCTCTTCAAAATGGATATACGTTTGCCAAATGTTTTGAACACAAGACAAGATGTCGGGGCCTCGTCTACGGTAGGAACGTATTTCGCTCACTTCTCATCAAAATTAAGAGAAAATGCACCAACAAGAAGGACGAAGCTTCCCTGCCTGATCCGAATAAGCGTTCCACTATAAAATCATTTTCCAAAACGAAAATAAAAATGAACCATTTAATGACCGACTTTGATATGACGTAGATATTGTAATAAATAATACACATACATACGCACGCACACACTTACATACATACATTTCCCCAGCGGCCCAGCCTCAACCTTGCTAACACCGAGCCAACCAGAAATCTCATACACTTTAGAAGTAACACCAATGACAAGTTGGGAGAGGGGTTTCGAACGCGTTATAAAAACTTATTGGTCTGCCTTATGGTACAATTGTTCATTTTCTCGACCAGCTCCCGTTCGTCGCATATAAAAATTCTCCTTGCATTTTTAGAAAAACTACATTGGCTAAGCCTACGAACGTCTCGCAAAATCCAGCGCCGTATTTATACTGACTGCTACACTGTACAGAATTGAGGGTCCGATATCGGAGGAGGAAGAAAAAAAACATGGATACGTCTAAATATATCGATAAGATGCCTATTACAGTTTAAATGCAGGATAGGAAGTCTGGGTGAATCGACGCTACAAATATACGTGCACATAAATACCACTCTTACACAAAGAAATTATAGGACCCTGGACTTCCGCCCAATGGCTGTCAAAGGAAGAAGAAACGCACGAGCGAGGGAACCGGGAAGAGGACCCGGCTTTTAAGCCTTGCAACCATTCCACAACTGGCAAACTATTTACGCTGCATACAGCAACTCGTCACTCGAATACACCAGAATCACAGACTATCGTTTGCGTTAAGGCAGATTTTGGAGCACTATTGCATAACCCCGTGACATTCCATTCACTCCGTATTTTAAGTATACGGATGTTACTCAATTAAACGAAAAATCAAAATTTGGAAGAATAATTTGAAATTATTTTGTTTGTCATAATATAAACGAAAAATGCCAGTTGTAAATTGGGTGCATGCTTTGGCAAATGTAAATTGCAGAAAGGCAGACATAGAATGTAAAAGTATCAAAGCACCCTGGGCTACTTCCAATAAGAGTCCAGCGAGTGAAAAATCATTACAAGTGAAATGAAAGTAAGCGTTTTTTCCTCATCCACCAGTCTAAACCTTACTCGATTCCCCCTGGAAGTAGCAAGAGTCAAACAGTCCATGAAGACTTTGCATGTATGATTGACACTTGTTCACGAGGCGTCATTACTTTTACAGTCTAGTTAAAACGTCTTGGTATCAGAAATGAAAATGGTAAGAAAGTTGTTTATTAGGGGCCACCATTACTGGGTGATGGCATTTCTCTAGAAATAGTGAAAAGAATACTTCCAAAGTCAGGTTGAGAGCATAATCTCCCACAACATTTTGTCAACTGTAAGACTGGCTCGTGCATCAATGATGCAAGGTCTGTTGGGGAAGGGAAGGGCTGATATCAAAGCTAATACAACATGCACGCTACACATTTTGGCTTTTGTTTTCGCTGTACAAATCAACAATAATACGCATACGTGCATGGGCAATGCACACGTTCTTAGGTGAAAAACAAAGCAAAATTCGATATGATTGTCCGATTTTGTTACAAATCGAGATGGCTCCATCGTCGTTCCGAAACGACCAGCACGCCCACGCAGAAGCGTATTAGTATACTAAGTCAGTCAATACTCTGGTTTCACATCACGTGGACGATGGTCTGGAAAAGGACCCAGCAGTGGTGAAGCACCAAACTCTGCGGGGGAAAGTATATAGTTCTTTCTCTGACGAGACACCTGCATCGGCCAAGACACTCTGCAATCTGCAAACGTTCCAATGGAATCTTAATGGCGCATCAGGATTTCCGGTGGGAATCAACAAAAAAAAGGATCATCTTAGGGAAAAGGATAATAAAAGGGCGAGGAAGGGCAATCACTGTACAAGGGAGAGGAGCTGGGTTGGAGTTTCTGCACACAAGAGCTAAAAACCAACGCCAGGGGATGTGGGCGGGAACAAAGATCCGTACGACATTCCAAAAGACTGTCACCAACGTCATTTGTACCATCGTTTAAAGCTGAAGATCTACCGCACGCATGCGCGACGGGGCAGAGATCATTGTTGGTGCCGCATGGTTCAACAGGCAGCGCAAGTTCAAAATCTTGAAGCACAAAGTCTATTCCTTAGAGGTGCTTACGAAGCTTCGAGTTTCACCCTCTGCATCTGTGCTAGTGACACTGCTGATACTGTTCTTTCCATGGTTTGTAGGCTGGCAAGATGGTGCATTGGCGGTGGAGATGGTGATAATTTTTTTGACAGATTTAGCGGCTGACTGTCTCCATTGGTCCTGCAACCCAAGTGTTCAGGAATTTGTCCAGCCATAGGCGACGTAGGCTTAGGCGATGCCCGCTTGGGCGCCTGGCTCACAACAACTGACATGGGCGACTGGGTGGTTGCCACCAGGGTAGGCGATGCAGAGGCGCCGTTTCTTGGATTGTAGTACATGCGGGGAAGCGTGGACGCTGTCAAACCAGGCGATACCGCCTGCTGAATTTGCTGCGGCTGACTCTGGTACTGCGGATGCAATGTCGGCGACGCTGGGAGAATTGATACAGTTGCTGTCATCTGCTGCATGCCGGAAGAGACTGGAACATAAGATGGCCTGGTCTGCACGGGAGCGCAGGACGATGGGATGGCAGCAGTCATTACGGTAGTTGGCTGCGCTGCTGACACGTAGGTTGACCACTGGGATGAAGCGGGGCTGGAGGGATACGAGTTTCCAATACTGCCATTGGGCTGTGGAATGTAGTACACAGGAGGGCAAACTGTGGCGCTACCCTTGTTCGATGCTGGGGCTGCGCTGTAGGGCAAGGCGCTCTGTTGTGAAACTTGGGGCAGAGCATACACCATGCCATTGGTCGGCATGCCATATTGGTGCTGAGATGAAGGTGGTGGTGGCCCAGCCATAGGATTCTGCTCGACAACGTTGCGTCCAGTCTGACCTCCTTCAGTCTGCATGATGATGTCGCGAATGATGTCTGTGCGATTCCGCTG
This sequence comes from Ommatoiulus sabulosus, assembly GCA_034697705.1. NCBI lineage: Eukaryota > Metazoa > Arthropoda > Diplopoda > Julida > Julidae > Ommatoiulus > Ommatoiulus sabulosus. The sequence continues at coordinate 11,491 of JAQGAO010003575.1, read as the reverse complement.
CTGAACGCTCATGCGTGGTCCCTGCTCCAATGACTTCACCAATATGCTGTGGCTGCTGGCCAGAGATGCATTCAGATGCTGAGGGCAATGTGGAGACAATGAAGTGGGGACGACAATGTCAGGGCTGGTAGGCATAGAATCAGAGTCCTTGCGGAGGGCACGGAACTTCTTGTGTGGTTTGTACGCCTCATCCATCAGCAGATTGGTATTGATCAGGGGTGGGGCTTGAAGCGCTCTCTTTAGTACTGGCATGTCTTCAATGCTCTCCATCTTCTCAGAAGCCTCACAATCAGAAATATCTTTGACCTGAAGTAAAAATATTAAAGTAATTATAGGACTGAATATTTAGAAGTAATCAACGGACAAAGCGTCGGGTACCGCTAATGATAGCAGTATTAAAAACCTATTTCAAATGCAAAATTACCTTATCCTCCATAGACGATCGTGGACTACTGCAAATAGAAGTGCTGCGACTGCCGCCACTTCCACAGCCTCCCAATTCTTTGCCGCTCTCAATGCCCGAATCTGTAGGAGACTCCAGCTTGCGGATTTTGTATGTACACTTGCTGGTGAGGCTATCTACTGCCGAACTCTCGTCTCCGGAGCTGCCGCCCTCATGGTGTGTATTCTTTCTTCTTTTAAGGGATTCTTGTCGGTTAACCAACTCCCCAGAACACACGCTCTCGCTGTCTGCGCCTTTCACGCTGGACACAGAGCCGAGGGGCGACTTCACGCTGGAGCCATCATCTATAACGAAGCTGCCAGTGTCCGAGGAGCGTGGGCTGCAATATAAGTCTTGGTCTTTGCCATCGTTGGCCGCCGGGCTCCACGCCATGGCGTCAACCCCACTGCTTCCCCTCATCATGTGCGGCGCCATTTGATCCTCCCAGCTGCCTTTAGAGTCCTCGCTGGGTGTGCCATTTGAACTCTGGCGCTGCATGCCATAAGTGCCCCAGTGACCCACGTGGGTCTGATATACGGCGTGCATGTTCGTGGTGGCAGCCACTTCCGTCTGCGAAGGCGCTTCAACGTGCGGCTCCATCTTATAGGCCAAGAGCTTCTCAGAGTGCAGCGTGTTGAGCGTGCGTAAGTCCGGAATCTTTTTCATCAGCTCTTGGAAGAAGTTGGGCGACTCTGGGTGACCCTGGCTGACTAATGTCTGGAGCGCTTGCATCAGCTTATCTTGCATCTTCTCTACGAGCTCGACGTTACGCAGGCCTGGGCGATCTGGAATGAAACAAGATGGACACGTTGAATAAAACGAACTTCCGAGAGAAATTATTTTTTCTTCGTTATTATTTACCGCAGCAAAATATGAACAGTCTTAAAACGCTCGAAAACTACGCTGCTAAGCTGCGATCACATATTCCTGGCAAGAGCAGCAGTGGGACACGAAAGTCGAATGACACTGCATGGGATGGAGTCTTTCTTTGTATCTGGCAACTCGTTTATGCGCACCAATCAGTTCGAACGAGAGCAGTCGGAAAAGGGAGGTTGGTGTGAACCGAGGCCACTCAATGAAATTTCAAATTGGGCTTTTGAAAGCGCAGCGGAAAAGATCAGCCATTCACCCCGAGCTATTTGGGTCAGGGCTACTTCCCACCCGGAGCCCTTAGAGCTTTTTTGGTGGCTGACGCACTGGTAGCAAGCGACCGTTTTTTTTTTTGTTTTTTTTTTAAAATGCCAATTTGAAAATAACACGGGCAAAAAAATAAACCGCACCAGGACGAGTTTTATTAAAAAAAAAAAACACCCCGTGTCATACAATTTTAAAAAAAATGTTAAAGGGGGGAAGTGAACGCGACATAAAACAGGGTAGGTCTTACGCCCAGAAAATAATTTTTTTTGGTCACTTTTTTTTTTAATACATTCATTTTTACTACAAAACATCCCCACCTTTTAAGATATAGTCGAGGCAGCATTGTTAACCCAGCTTAGGGTAGGGTTTTTGGACATTTTCCCTACTTTTTTGAAATAATCTAGAGGGATATAACTTCATGGGTTGAACGAAATGCGATCGGCTATTTCGGAAGAAAGAAAAAATCGCACAAAAAAAGCGGTTGTTTAAAGATGTCCTAGACGGGCTCGCCTAGCACTCAAGTCGTGCGAGAAGTAAACGACATGCAGCTTCCAAAATTAACCGAGACAATTCCAAAAATATTGAACGCCAGTCTGATTTCGCGTTTCTTTGCCTTTTTCGCATTTCCGTTGCATGATCGGGAATGCACCGAGTTTTTCGGGACATGGAAAGACGGTCATTATGAGCAATGACAAAAAAAACAAAACATTTTGTTTTTTAAATTGGTTAATAAAACTCGGGATGACTGGCGCTCCCTGGCATCACCGAGTGACGTCAGCGTCCTAGCCATGGACAATACGGGGCTCTCCAGGCTTCGCCATCCGATGAGGAAATGAACGGGCCAGGGCCAGTCTTGCAGCCACGCAAATTCCCATCCCAGACGCTCGCTAATTCGCGATGATTCAAAGCTCAAAATTTCCTGCCATGATTCAACTTCCGACTAGCACTTAAGATCTGGAGAGAAAATGTGGTAGAGTTACTCACCAGCAGCGATGACGACGACGGCGCAGAACAGTCCAACTTCTCCGTCGGCCAGTTGCAAGGTGTTCATACGATCGGCAAAGTCGAACATAGAATCCATAAGGAAGCGCGCATTGCTGGTGTGGAGCAGCGACTCTCTCTTCAGCACTTGGCCGTTTAAGCAGATCATCGTGTTGGCCCTCGAATCGAACATGCAGGCCAGCCTGACGAGGAGGACTTCGAAAACTCCGGCCTAAATAAATATAGCCCAAAAACCGAAATTAGATCGCAACCCATTTGCAGAGCGGCGCTCGGGTCGTTGAACCCCGGACGGAGAGAAAACAACCGACTTTCCCATTTAGGTCAGCGCGGAACCTCAATTGCTAATTTGCAGATTTAATTTTAAACCCCAGATTTTTTTGGGGGAAGGGGGCCGAGCGAAGTAGGTCTCCCCACCATCGGAACAATTAAAAAGGTACAGGGGCGAAGTAGGTAAGGAACCCACCTTTAATAAGGTGACTTGATCATCTTGAGACAGCAAGCCGAATCCCGGAATTCTCTTGGCGAACTCGACCACGCCGCGGATGGCGGGAGAAAAGCGTTGAGAAAAGTCCTCCAGCACCCTCTCGTTGCCGTTCTGGAGCGGATGCGGGTTGGGATTCAGGGGACATGCCTGGAAAAAATAAAAGATGACGGTTAGTTAGCCTGCGACGACACGAGAAGTTGACCGGAATCGGAAATACCTCGATAAAAAAAATGCCACACTGCGCACTGGCCTAAATAGGACACGGGGCCTATTTGTTTTTTAACGTTTGCAAACACTAGCCTGTGCCGCCCTAAAAGGAGTTCATTTTATTTTTTTTCCATTCGGGTAAACTGGTCCAGATGATTTACGAGCTCGATTTCATCAGAAGATCTGGTTGCCATAATTCAGTTCGATAAAATGCGGGATGCTCATCGTCATCCGGAATTTGTTTTCAAAAAAGGAGGGATGGGCTCATCGCATAGGCAACGTGCCGGGACGTTGCCTCGAAACTTGGCCATGGCCAACTTTTTCACCGCCCTATGGGACGTTAAGAGGTTAACAGCGTTAGCCCTGGGCCAGAGGAAATGAGCGAATAAACAGGGGTCGAATTACAAGCTGCTCGGAAAACTACTAGCAAGGGAGGGAAATTTAAATGCGCTTTTTAAAATCGTCCGAACAAAGGAAATGGAAATGAGGAAACTCACGCATCGACTAATAGTTTTTCTCATTTAAGATAATTTGTGGGAACATCAACACGTTTGACTCAAAAATCACAACTAGGCCTCACGACCGATCCCCTAAGATTAATGGGCCACCATGGGCACATCAGCCATAATGCGTTCCAATTTAACAACAGCGTCGCGTGATGGCCCACAAATCTCACGCCCACGCACGGGCGTTAAACTCGGTCAAAGGTCCCAAAACTGCGAAGGGTGGCGCGGAGTTCCGAAAGAATCGGGTCCATCCTGCCGGCCACCATCACCACCACCCTTTGTTTTTGTCTCTCGCATCCCAGATGTCCCAGAGGTCGCCCCAGATATAATGACAAACAAGAGCGTTCGGCATCCTGCTCACCTGGCGGTGGCAGATGAAAACCAGGGGGAATTACAAATTAAAAATGGAGGAAAGGAAGTGTGGGGGGAAGGGGGATAGATAATTTGGCGAATTTAACAGCAGAGGAAAAAAAACACCGGACGATAAATAAAGTGGATAATTGGTGTCAGTGAAACTCAAATTTCATTCTCTGGCTTAATTTTGCGGCTGGGAAAGGAAACTGATCATAAGGGGGATGGAGGGAGAGAAAGTTGATTTTGGGTCAGGGGGTAAATGATGCACGGTCAGCATGGTCACCTGCTGATTAGCTCGGCTGCCACAATGTTTCGAGGTAACAACTCCCCGGGGCTCTGGGGCAAACGCCGCCATGCAAAAAAAAGAATGGGGACAATGGTCCCTAGCCACCGAAAATCGTCCATTCGGAAAACAACGTCGCGTGTCCGCAAATTGCATTAAATTCGAGCTGGAAAATTGCGTGACACGTCCTTGACCGACGACTCTCCCGATAGTGACGGGGTGTTAGCGACATGGACGTTCACGTCTTCGTCATGTTTTCCAAAAACAAACTAGGTAAACAATTTCGCAACATTGTGCGCGATGACGCCATTTTCCCGGAAAAAAAAAACATTCAACCAGTGTCGTAGGTTCTAAGTAGACTAGGGTTCTCGCCCCGCCATTTCGAGGAATGCCGAGATGCGATTAAGCCAAAACTCGAGGATAACATTTCCAAGGCGTTTTGGGGCAGCGCGCGGGGGTGACTTCTCGAAAACGAACCGGATGACGTCGAGTCCTTCGCAGAATCAAAACAACTACACACGTATCTGGAAATTTTATTTCGGATATTGACAAAACGAGCGACATTCTAGCAGAAAAATGTTATCTGATCCGACGTGTTTCATTTTCGATTTTTGGGTTGAAACTCAAGTCAACGTCTACTAAGCTCGGCGCGTTTCGCCCACCGGCCACGGATGGAGCTGAAATTTCAGCCCTCGTTAATAAGCGCAATGCCGGTACCTCCGCGTTCCCCGTCGTAATATTAAGCTTAGCTACAGAAAACATTCCGCTGGCGAAACAATCGAAGCGCCTATAACCTTGACACGCAATCAAGGCCACGCAGCACGACTGATTTATTTCGCATTATTATTATTACGAGCATCGACGTGGCGCTTTAATACGCCTCGACAATGGACGTTGCGAAGGCATCATATTCGCAAAATGGCGAATGTAGGCCTAGGACGAATAATGGCCAATTTCTAATCAAGAAGCGCACCATTGATCCCGGACGCGCTCAGTTGTCATCAACAGACTGAATACGATTTCGGCACCATCACTTCCGCGGTCCTAGCCGTCCACGTCGTTTCGGGGCCAAAGTTCGCAGAAACGGGGCGCCCCCACGCGGCGGAACCTCCTCGATATTTCCCCGTACCGCGCGCGCTATCTTCAGCGCTCCCCAACGACGGTTGACGTCGTTCTAAACGAGGTTAAGGTTATTATTCTAAAAATATACAATCTTCTCTCATTCGCCATGCAACCAAGAAACACGAAACGCAAAAGAGGAAGTGCATCCCCCGATAGGTCGAAATGACGTACGAAAGCTCGGTGCGAACCACCGTGGTAACCAGGAGGGATCCGAAATCGATAGTCGTTCCCGCCGCCAGGGGCGACTCCTCGCCGATGACGTCACGAACGTGGCGCTACCCTACTCGAGCTCGTTTTTACTCTGCAAAAATTGAAAACAACAATGGCCAAAAAAGACTTATCGACTTTAAAAAAAAAAATGATCAGAAATCCGATGCCGTTCGAACGCGTCGCCCGTTGCATGCGGGATCGATATCGATTGAACGGCTCTGACGTTCAAGGTTTAGGTCGTTTCAATGTTGATCGGTTTTTATCGATCAACCGTTGCCGAGTGAGCGATTGGGGCGGGGGCTGCGGGTGGCGCTGCGAAGAGGGGTTCAGCCGTTGTCAGCGATCAAGGTTAGGAATGCTATATCAGGTCAAGGTCTGCTGACACCGCATCCCCGCGGAGAAAATGGCGGACCATGGTCGCACCAGAGGGCGAGCGAGAACCAGTTTGGAGAGGGGGTAAGGCCAGACGATAGACTCAAGTGACCCCGAGTGACCAGACCTAGTTCAGGCTGGGGGGAATATTTTTTGTATCTGGTAGAAGAGCAGGGGCGAGGGGGGAATCAACCGACCTTGATCGGGATGGCAGTTTGGGAAAATTATAACAATCCAAATTCGTGATGAGGCGGATTCGAGTTTATCGTGAAGGCCTCACATGTTTGGAAAGCGATCGGATTATGACGTCATGATTGTTGTCGCTCCTTTAAAATGGTTTATAAAAGAAAACATCGCAGTGAGTCGCTAGTTGCGTGTTTCTTAATTAGGTTAAGAATGTCACCAGCTCGAAAACAAAACCTCATCTATTCCAGCGTTGGGCAAAGGATCGGCAGTCGACCGCAGCGCCATCTCATCTGCCTTTAGAACAAAGGCTATGACGTCACGACCCAGCCGTGTTAGAAAGAGAAACCGGGAATTTTCCCGGAAAAACGTTCGAGCATATGCTAGCAGCGTTTGATACCGGAAATCGAGCGGGGTGTTTTTCCCCGCCCATTTCATTAGGCGAAATTCAAATGCAAGCATCGCCACCGTGTGGCTGATAACCTTTGTTCGGGCTAAAACTCTGGTCATTTGAATGCGCAACGTAACGTGCGTGCGAACCGTGTGCAACGGCCACGTACATGTATAGGCCATGGTAGGCGTTTCAGTCCCCATAAATCCTTCGGAAAACGGTGGCCCTGACCCAAAAATTTGCCATTGCATTTCACGCGCGTCCGCACCACACACACTCCACGTACTTGTAGATTCTGATCCATCCCAACGTACTTTGCCATCGGAGGAATAATAAACCCTGCCTGCACCGCCATCGGAGGAATAATAAACCCTGCCTGCACCGCTATTCAATTCAAGATCCTCGCAATTCAGCTCCCTCGAATTCCAGAACACCCTTCGTTTCAACGGCCATTTTCGGTGGGACTGCAATTTCGGAGGCCACATCGACGTCATCATACCACGTGGTATCCAATAGGCGCGTTTTACAAAATCAAAAAAAAAAAATATTTTTCGTGTACTTGCGACTATGGACGAGCGTGGTTTCCATAGTCCGAGGTTAACCACCCATTAATACAGAATATGTTTTTTTTTTCCAAACGGATTTTCGTTAAATCCTGTCAATCTCGTTACCCCGCGGGGAAGCAAAATTCTCGAATTTTAACAGATACGAAAAAGGGTTGACCCTGACGGAGTTCCAAGAAGGAGAAAAAAACACGACAGGAATGACAATTTCCCATTTGGTACGAAAGTGGGCAAATGACTGGCAAACCAGGAAGTTATTTCGGAGATAAAAACGAGGGAAGCGAAGCAAAAACGAGAAGAAAAAAAACCAAACCCATAGAGCCGGGGGTCAAAGTTCAGAACGGACGTTTCGGTTTCATAGCGCTCAGTCGATTCGCTTTAAAATGCGTCTCAAGTTTCATTTCCGGCAACATACCAAAATGCCAGCTTATTAGCCTCCGCGTAGAGGAATGGTCAGAAAAAAAAGGTAACTGGCGACTACAAATTGTCCCTTCATCGAAAAATTCGAAATTCTAGCCTTGAAAGTTAGCACGCCTTTAACCCAATCGATAGTAACGCGCCCTACTGCATACGTAAGACTACGCGTTGTTTACAAAATTGCCATCGAACGATCCGAGGGGGGTGGCAAAAAGTCATTCATGGGATGGGAGGTACACCGTTCTGCGCATTTACGAAAAAACACGTGACGACAATCTGCCAAGTGCGCAGCGGGCTCCAATTCTCGTATGGAGTAGGTATTTAATTTTTTTTTCACGCATAAACAATCGGAAAATCGTGCATCCTACTCAATGGAAATTACGACGAAGATCAAGTTGTTGTTTTTTCCAAAACGAAATATTTTTAATAAAAAATTGTCTATAGATAACAATGTCAAAGAATTTTCCAACAATGAACTCTTCGTTCAGGACATCCGAAAAAACAAAATTCATGTCAAAAATCTGATCGAACCGTTACTGTATACTGTCTACATATTTTTTCAGATATTTCAGATAATTTTTTTTTTCCAAAACGAAATATTTGTTAAAAAATTGTCTATAGATAACAAAATTAAAGAACTTGACAATTGGGAATTTCACAATTACTTAAAATTTTCCAACAATGAACTCTTCGTTCAGGACATCCGAAAGTACAAAATTCATGTCAAAAATCTGATCGAACCGTTACATTTTTTTTCTTCAAAATAGTGTTCTCTTTCTCAATGGAAATTCCAAAATGAAATATTTATAATAAAAAATTGTCTATAGATAACAAAGTTAAAGAACTTGAGAATTGGGAATTTCACATTTTCTTAAAATTTTCCAACAAAGAACTCTACGTTCAAGACATCCGAACGTACAAAATTCGTGTCAAAAATCTGATCGAACCGTTATAATAGATTTTTTTTCAAAATAGTATTCCATAATAGAGATGTAAAAATGTGTCCACTTACCAATTGTGGGGTGCAGTGGGTGTAGACGGGATGTTCCATGGCAGCCTGGATGAGGGGTCCCATTTTATCCTTTGTATAATCGCACGTCTCGATATGGGCCGTGACGATGGTATGTACCAATTTCGCCTCATCCTCCAATTCGACGGCCAAAGCCTTCTCCTGCGAGCGGGCGTTCACGCTTTGCATGGCCGCCAAGATTTTCGCCTTCTCCCGCTTTGGCACCCGTCCGAATCTGACAGCTGCGAACGACAAAAAAAATTGAAAAATTAGGCACGTGGAATTACGAAAAAACGATGGGTTCGCGCACGAAAAAAGACGTAAATTTGTCCAGATCGACGTACTTGGTTTCATGTTTTGGTACGAAGCGGGCCAGCCGTGGCACGACATTGAAATCCGGGGCAAAAAATACGAACCTTTCAACAAATACTATTTGGTTATCTGCTGACCGTTAATGATCGATCACACCATCTTTAACATGACTCAAAATTCAAAAGTTTTTTTGCCCCCACCGAATCTACTTTTTTAAATAAAAAAAATCCGGAGCGAAATGCGACTAGTACGACAGCAGTGAGCGGGAAAGCGAGAATAATCCCATTGAAAGAAAGGTAAAGGCGAACGAACGAACGAACGCGTTGGAAACTGCGGGGAGCGCCATCTGTGATCCCATTCTGACCTTGAACTTGTTTCCACCGCGAGTTGACCTACTTACGCTGACCTTCAAATGCGCATTTCGCCTCGTAACTTAGCTAGGGTTGGCAGCCTGCCTGACACAAACAAAAGAAGACGCTGGAAACACGCTATTGAAACTTTGCCGGAAAAATAAAATACCCCCCGACTGACATTTTGCTTTCCTTTTTTAAAATTCGGAGAAAAGTGGCGCTGAAACGCAATCACGAGGCGGTGATTTGCTTCCCTTTTTGTTTTCAATTACCGAAACGTCACCATGACAACGTGACACGCTTAGCAACCGGCGTCCCTCCGAACATGTTGCAATTTTAAGATGCGCATTTGCCTTGGCAATGTACTGTTCATCGTGAAGAGGGGTGTTCTAAAAAACCTGTTATATAATATCATGATATTCAAACAGAATAAATTACGCGTTTCTCTAACACCTGTTCTACAGAAAGTATTTTCGGAAAAGAAAAAAAAACGTAAAATAATCCACTCATTTGTTAATCGCAAAAATTGAAAAGTCAATGCGAGCATGCGCAGTGAAAACAGGAAAAAACTCCATTACATATAATGATGTTGTTGCCATTTGCTAAATGGCAAGTGGTACCACGTACTGACTGTAGGGTCAAAAATAGAATACTATCGTTCTAGGTTTGGAGATCAAAGGGTGTAAAATAAAGGTCACTCGGCCGTCTATTTATACATGTGATAGGTTTCACAGTCTCCTCGTTCCAAAAAAAAAAGCCATTTCGCTATTCCAGGAATAGGAGGGCCGGAGGACCTAACACGAGGGCAATTCTATTTGCCAAAGAACTACGTGCGGGAGTGAAAATCGATCCGGGGATTTCAAGGACGCGTGGGAACTGCGTCGTCTCTTCGATTAAAGCGGATGTCTAATGACAATTTCCACCTGGAATAACGCGAACACTTCTCCGACCGTGTTTTTCTTTTCCACCGGAGATAACGCCGATGACGCAACTCGGAGTTGTTGACGAGCTCCGAGCGTCGCAATGGCGGCCGTGACATTGAAAACAAATCGAAACTGGCAACGTGGTCGATTTCCATTTCCTCGTTAGAACGTCGAAATTTCGACCAGTTTTCTGGAAATCGGTTGCTATTTCGGTTGCTCGGCGGGGGCGTGACGGTGCTAACCTAGTTTCGAGCCCGGACTCCCTCCGTTTTCAAGTTTGTTTTACAGCCCTCATCAACGACGTCACTATAGAGCACTTAAGCTTAACAACATTTTCAGGGTCGAGTCAATTTTTTCATTTCGAGAAAAGAAAAAAAAGGAAGAAAAAAAAAATGGCGATATGCGTCACGAATGAAGTTATCCCGAAAGCGGGTCGAGGATGAGCTATAGGGTGTCTAGAAGGAAAACATAGGGGGCGTCATTATCGTAGGAAGCGCCCCTTGCACGCGGGCAACCATGCAGAGTCGTCGAAAAACCACTTCGAAAACCCCCAGGGATGCCGCATCAAAATTTTTTTTTTCAACTTTTCAACCGTGAACGAAATCGAATAAAAACAAAAAGCATTCCTGGTGGTTGTGAAAGCGGCGTCTCGTTCGAGAGTCGAATGGAAATCTTTATGGATGTTGAGCGTATGGGGCGCGCTAGGTCTATTTGTTTTTAAGTGTGTCAAGGTGGGAAGAAAAATCATTCGGAACTTCCTTCAGTTTCACTTAACCGCGCTGCGTCTTCCTCCACCCATCTTATAGCTTTCTTGCCACCATGTGGAAAATTCGCTCTTGGAGTCATCCCGATCGAAACTTTCGAAAGAATGCCACGAAAACGAGCGTGGGCATAAAAATGATACACAATGTACATTAGCTCGCCTTAGAAACTGTATCGACTGATAACGCGCCATTTATGAAATGCTATTATCGTACGGTATCGAATTCTGTTTCAAACCGGAAGTGCGCGTTCATCTTTACGAAAAAGTAAACCTGAGCAAAACTACGCACTCTACACGAAAGAGCGTCCAAAAGTGACGCAACCTTTTTTTCATCATTCTAACGCTCGATGGTTTCCCAGTTATAGGGTGGGAGCACATGGAGACTTAAATTAAGAAATTTACTTACCGACCACTAGCGCCACCCAGCGGGCTAACAAGTGCTAATGCGTTTTCAATTAGCA
>JAQGAO010003574.1:0-16735 GCA_034697705.1 Ommatoiulus sabulosus | reverse complement strand
AACATTTTTTTATAATTTCAAACATTTTTTTATAATTTCAAACATTTTTTTATAATTTCAAACATTTTTTTATAATTTCAAACATTTTTTTATAATTTCAAACATTTTTTTATAATTTCAAACATTTTTTTATAATTTCAAACATTTTTTTATAATTTCAAACATTTTTTTATAATTCAAACATTTTTTTATAATTTCAAACATTTTTTTATAATTCCTACCATTTTTTCATAATTTCTAACATTATTTTATAATTTCTAACATTTTGTTCATAATTTCAAACATTTTGTTCATAATTTCAAACATTTTTTTATAATTTCAAACATTTTTTCATAATTTCAAACATTTTGTTCATAATTTCAAACATTTTGTTCATAATTTCAAACATGTTGTTCATAATTTCAAACATGTTGTTCATAATTTCTAAAATTCTTTACATAATACGATATATTTTTGATGAAAATATTTTTAAAACTAGGATGACTATACTTTGTTTTCAAAACCCCCGCATATGTAAAGTTGCTCAGTTGCAAAAGTGACACAACTCGAAACGTACAAATTTTTGGGGAAAAAATGTTAGAAATTAAGAAAAAATGTTAAAATCATGAAAAAATTAAGAAAGTTTGAAACAAATGTTTAAAATTTTTGGAAAATAAACGATAATGTTAGAAATTAAGAAAATATATTTGAAATTAAGAAAATATATTTGAAATTATGAAAAAATGTTGTGTTTAGGAAATTAATGTTAGAAATTATGAATAAATGTTGGAAATTATGAAAAAATGTAGAAATTGTGGAACAAATGTTTGAAATTTGGGAAGACGGACGTTAACATTTTTTCAAAAATAAACGAAAATGTTTGAAATTTTAAAAAAATGTTTGAAATTTTAAAAAAATGTTTGAAATTATGAAACAAATGTAGGAAGTAGGAAATAAATTTTAGAAATTATGAAAAATGTTAGACATGAAAGAATGTTGGGAATTTTGGAATTAAAAAGTTTGGAAAATAAACGTGTACATTTTTGGTAACATACAACACGTTCAAATGTTTTGAAAAAAAAAAGTTATATAGGCCTACATTTTATAAAATCGTCATAAACTTTAACAAATTGTTATTAGTTAACAATAAACGCTATAATTAAATACTTATTCAAAATATATATCCATTAAAAAACGTTATAATTTTTCAAAAACATGTTATAATTTTTCAAAAAAACAGCGTTATAATTTTTCAAAAACATAACGTTATCAAACTTTAAAACACAATTACGTCCACAAAATTTTAAATCCCGTTCGAAACTTGCAAAATTTCCTCAATTTTTGGACAAACCTTCAAAATTTAAAGAAAAAGGAAAGGTTTAGAAGGAAGTATTTTAATAGTTCAAATGTCCTAATTATATTTTCAACACCTATCTACACTTTCACAAATCAAATTATCAGTCATTTATTTGGGAACTCGTAAACCAACCTCTTCAAGAAAAATATGCTAACTTCGTAAGCAATCCCTTTAAAATCTTGATGAATACGATCCCATTAAATCTGATTTTTTTATCTGAAATTTAAGGATATAGCCTTACATCATTATAAGTAATGATTTGAGCCACTAGAAATTTCGTTATATATACCGTTTTTTAAATTGCTAAAAAGCTTTCTGTCTTCGCCACGCGATTCGTTCACGAATGAAGATTTATATACCGGATATAACGAAAAAAAATCTTAAAAATCGATTGTTCCACCTTTTATATATTCCGCTGTTTAAATCGGCCCCCTCGGTTCCACCCAGGGCACCCCCACCCCATTTTTTCAGTCATATCGATCCTGCATTTTCACCTTAGGCATGTTTTCTGTCAATAAATCATCGATGATAAGAGAAAAAAGGAAAGTTGTTTCACAAAAATGGCCGAGTATATACGGTTCATAAATTTGGTCCATTTTGATTTGTTTTTTCAGGAAGCAAATGGTCGTAACTGTAGCTGAAATTTTGGATAAAACGAGACAATGAGTTACAACAAGAGCAAATACTATCAGGATAATTTGCAGCACTCGATCGTGGACGCTGACAAAACCCCCGAAAAACAGCTATTGGTCAGGGCCAGAAATGAGCCGGGCTACAGGGACAGGCCCATGCAGACATTCGTCTACATGGTGGGGCCTAGGCCGCCCCCTACCGGAGGACGGACGGGACAAAGAGGTCAGTACAACAACAATTTTTAGAAATGTTTCATGAAGTGGAAGTGAATTTTTTTTTTAAACTGCCCCCCTTTTTAAGGGGGGGGGAGGAAGTGATCAACAACCAAGGATCGACGTATGTTAAAATATGCTGAATAATTTTTGCCATAAAACATGTTTTTATAACATTTAAATTTATATTGAATTCATAAAGCATGCATGCGAAGTGATTAGTTGCGATGAAATACAAGAAATGTACATCGAATATCAAAGTTGTTTTGTTATTAATGTAAATCTATGAGACAGTTGAGGTTAACAACAATTTTTATTTGCACTCTGCATGTTAAAGATCCCTCATAGGAGGGAGGGGGAGGGGAAACAGGAGGTATCATAGAGGAATGTGGCTCCAAAAGAAGATGAGATTTTCTCCAAAAGAAGACGAGATTTTCTCCAAAAAACGATGAGATTTTCTCCAAAAAAACGATGAAATTTATTCCAAAAAAACGATGATATTATCCCCATAACTCACCAGCCTGGAATATGTATTCAAACTGCTCTTAGTACAAAACTGATGAACACTGCATCAAATGTAGCATCGAATTATGAAACCACAAATGACGTTTAGCCTATTTGTATGATTTCGCAAAATGGCTTCGTGGTACCATCACAATTGAAAAACAAAGGGATATTTTTCCGAGCATCCTATTGGACGACCACCATAACGGGTGATATTGTCGATTACGCAATATCAGCCTATCAAATAAAAATAAGTGTTTACTTAACATTCCGATACATTTTCTATTATTCATCAGTACAGAACAGATGGCTGCAGGGCAAATGTCAGTCATCATTCTCATTAATATAACAGAACCACCATCAGGCTACAAATTGTAGATTACTGTATTTGGTTTGCAGTCTCATGTATGGTAACAAGTGCATAATAGCACCTGTTGCATATCTAGTATAATGCGAATAGAAAGTGAATTTTAGTTTGCATTCTCGTCATTGATAGCATGCATATTCCGTGATTAAACTGCTGCCTGTTTTGAGCTATTCCATCGTTGTAGCTGAATTTTTAGTGTATATTCTTCACGGTTCCCGGTGGGGTATTGAGTTTTAATAATGCAACTCGACCGGATTCAAGTTATCCGGAAGCTATTAAGGATACCATGGACTGTCCAAAATAGCCAATGCAAAGCTACATCGTGTCAGGAGCATCCCTAGATGCAATGATCACTCGTCTGAGGTTGACCTACATGTACTACAAGAAAAAGAAGGGCAGAGAACACGTTTTAAATGCATTTTTGGGTGAGGTTCAACTCATTGTTTTTGAAATTGTAAAATTTCTAGGTGTAAATATCTTTAACAATCTTTCCTGGAATCATCATTTAACTAGGATTATTGGAGCAGCGAACCAATGCCTAAGATTTATTCGATGCATTTTTCGGGAATATCCATAAAATTGGAAGGAAACTGTCTAAGCAACTCTGGTTCGCCCCATGTTGGAATACCGCGCTCTAATTTTGAACCCTCACAGGATGAAACAAATTCACGATCTTGAAAAATGGTTCAACGGAAAGCAGCCAGATTTGTTAAGGGCAATTTTCAATATTCACCGAGTGTGACAGAGTTGCTTGACTCTTTAAATTTTAAACTCTTTTAATTTTATCGATGGAATTATTTAAACGCTTTTAGCCTTCCTCGTAATTCGTATATTTTTATGTCTAATAATCACTCTAGAAGTGGCATAACCATTTTAAATCCATGACCGAGCTCCTTGCTAAGATGGATGCTTACTTTTGGTCCTTCTTTAAAAAGTTGTTACAAATTCAATTTAACGATATGATTTATAAAGTCAATCGCGACTGATGTAGAAACATTCTTCTGAAAATGGGCGAGACCTCCCCCCCCCTCCCCCCCCCCCCTACCCTTTGACATTTGTGTGCTGACTGCAGGAAAGAACTTAAAAAAATTCTCAAGGCAGGAAATTTAACGAAAAGTTTTCGAAAACCGGCCAAGGATGTGCAAAATTCTCTAAGTGATGATAGTTTAAACCGAGATCCCATCCAGATCCCATTTGCACTCTGCATGTTAAAGATCCCTCATGGGAGAGATGGGGGAGTGGAAGTCTTCTTAACCACGCTTGTAAATTTAATTCACGAACTTAATTTTCTTTATTTCATGCCTCAATTTTTTCGAGTTGTTTTAAATATTTTGCTTATCAACCAAGGATCGACGAATCTTAAAATAATTAATGCCATAAAACATGTTTTTATAACCTCTTTATTGATATTGAATTCATAAAGCAATGCACATCGGATATCGAAGTAGTTTTATTATTAATGTAAATCCAACTTTTGGTTTTTGTGGTGCCGATTCCCAATTCCATTAATTTTTCACCTTAAACGTGTTGTCTGTCTTCAGGTTCAAATTATTTTTGTGTCATTTATTAACCGTGGTGATGTTTAATTTTCCCAAAAGCGCGTCGAGTTCTGAAAAAACAATTCGATAATTTCAAAATACATGTACGAGTTTATAAAAATAAAAGAAACACGAAAAGTTGTCCAAAATACTATAAATGTGTGTACTTTTCTCCAAAGATTTCACACGTTTCTTCAACAAATCACCTGAAAATGCGGAACATTTTTATAAGTAGTGATAACTTGAAAAGTTACACAATTAAAAAATAACAAAATAAAACTAATGACAATGTACATGCACGCGTGTGTAAGATTATCCTCAAAATTAATGTAATTTTATCCACCAAGATCGCGGGGTCAGTCCCACGAGCTATTTCAAGGGTGGCACCTTTTCGGTGTTCAGAATTTCCACCTGGCCCAGTTTTCGACTTCCAAGGATCCTTGCCCGGGGGCCCGCTAATGATCCTGCAGGGACTGGGGGCTCTCATCAGGATGTATCTGAGTGGTAGGATTCCCTTTTTTGCGTTTTGTTAGATGCGGATTCGAAAATTCCCAAGTTGTCTATCCTGATTGTGGTTTTTAATGGTTTTCCACAACTTTTCCCACCCCCCCACCATTTGAAAGTAGAATTAGTTCCTTTATTATTTCGGCCACTATTGTTCTCGTTTCCTCTTTGTTTTGTTTAGATTTTCCCAGCCAAGTACAGTGAAGTATTTCTCTATTGTTGCCGGTCCTGAGCCCGGGTTATTGGGGAGGGTTGGACAGATAAACGTCGATGCGCTACCGGCTTCAAAACCGTCAACACGATCTCGATATCTGCTGCAGTAGCCTCATTTATTCCGGTATAAGACATCAACGGGCGTTAATTGCGTCAATGGTTCATGATGATCATTTTCAATCATTACTTTGTGAACCTATTTTATATAATTATTTCAAATTATATTACTTTTTTTTCTATTTTACGTACATTTACATTCGTCTTCTTTAGGTTCAGGTTCAGGTTCAGGTTTAGGTATAAATCCACCACCTGAAAGTACGATACGATAAGATTTTTCTCAAATTCGATGAAATTTTTCCCATAGTTCGATGAAATTTCCCCCAATTTGTTGAGATTTTCCCAAAACGATGAACTTTATCCCCAAATTTGATAGAATTTTCAACATAACTTGGGGTTTTTCCCTTAACAATGAGAATTTTTTCAAAAAAACAATCAGATATTCCCCCAAAAAACATTTCGATGAAATGTTTCACCAAAACATTGGGCTTTTTCATCAAAAACAATGAAACATTCCCATTTTTTTTTTACAAAATTACTCCAACGCGTTGTGTTACTAAGCTGCAATACTAGGATTCATTTTCTGTATTATTTTGTGAACCTAATTTATATAATTGTTTTGAATTATATTTTTGTTTCCATTTTAAGTACCTTGTTTAGGTTTAGATTCAGGTTCAGGTTCCGGTTCAGGTTCAGGTTTAGGTAAAGCACCTGCAAATATGATACGATTGGATTATTCCCCAAATTCGATGAAATTTTTCCCAAATTCAATGAAAATATCCCATAGTTTGATGAAATTTCCCCCAAAACGTGGCGATTTTCCAAAAACGATGAACTTTTTTGGAAATTCGATTAAATTACCCCTATAACTTGAGATTTGTCCTTAAAACCATGAGAATTTTCCCTAAAAACGATGAGATTTCCCCCCCCCCTCACATCCCAAAAAAACTACGAGAGTTTCCCTAAAAAACAATGAAATTTTCCCCAAAAACGTTGCTTTTTCCCAAATTCGAAGAAATTTTTCCCTGGGCTTTTTCACCGAAAACAATGAAACATTTACCAAATTTTTTTTACTAAATTACTCCAACGAGTTGTATTACTGAGCTGCAACACTAGCTTTCTAAGCTTTCTGTCAAAAATATTGTCCAGATTTTCTCCGCTCACAAGCTTACAAAGTATTCCTGGTTGACATTTTAGTCTAAAATCTGAATTTTAATAATAATAAAAAAAGTTGCACTTACAACAGGCTTTCATTTGAGCGCAGCAAATTTTCTGGCCTTCCTGGTCAAACGCACTGCAGGGGTAGCACGGACCGGTGGGGGCGTCTAGCAACTTGACATAACTCAAGAAACACAACACCAAAATAACGCTGAACACCACTTTTGCCATTCCGTAAAATCTGTAAAAACACAAATTGAAAACTCCATCATATGTCCTGGCTTATTATATGTACAGTCGACTCGCGGTTTTAATGACGTTTAGAGATCCCAAAAAAGTTCTATAAAAAAGATTACTAAAGTAGAATGATATTAAAAACGAAAAATGCAATTTTCAATCAGCTTTATAATATTTTGTTTATGTTCCTAAAAATGTCTCTAACAACAACCATTTTCCAACCCATGTTTGGGTAAATCGCCGTTATCTAATAGAATAAACTACCTAAAAAGTATCCCCCTGTATGAGTAATTGAGTTCGTGAAAAAGGGAATATGTACTTTTAGTTCGTAACTCGGAGCAAAACGTTCGTGAAAACTGATTAAACACATTTTTTAAAAATAAAAAATAAATGTCCCGTCCAACTCACAATTCAACTATTTTTAGGACGTTAAACAAAGAATCAATTTCCAATGTCTTTAGGAAACGGTTTCGCAGAAATTGTTTCCTGAAAACATTTTTGGGAAATATTCTGACTAAATTGTTAGGCAGCAATGTTTCGTTGTTCCTCACCAGGAATTAATGTATTTGTATGCTCCAAAATCATGAACTCACCTGCCTGCAAGATGAACACTTATTTGAAACTGGTGAACACTGAACAGTTTTACATTCGTTCGGAAAACCAAAATGTCGGATGCTCTATATGTAGGCTACTATTTCATAAGTTGACTGCGTGAGTTCATCCGAAATTAAAAATAATAGGTTGTGTATACAAATGTTTCCGGGCATCCGATTGGATAACTAAATTTGAACCGTAATGGTCGCAGATGGTAATATCCCATTTGAAAACAAACTTTCAGGTCCCTAATCTCATTATTGGTTGGTTGGTTGTGTGTTTAAACATTTGCTTTCGATGGCCTCCGATGCATCATTTCGCCAGATGTCATTATAAAGCACCATCTCAAATTCAAGTCTACATGGTGGTGTGCTTTTGACGATGAGTAACGAGGGGTGTTCATTAAGTTTCTGCGATTATTTTAAAAAAACTATAGCTATATGAATTTTAATGAAATGTGGATTTCATTGAAATTTGAACACATTATAACGCGTAATATGTTGGAATACTGCGCTCCTATTTGGTACCTTCACAGGAAGAATCAAGTTCAGGAGCTTGAAATGGTCCAACGGAGAGCAGCCAGATTTGTGAAGGGGCCATTCAAAAAGAACGTCCGCAAAATTTTCCCAAAATTCGACTCCGTTATGTCCGGTCAATCAGGACCCCCTCCACACCCCCGCCCTCCCCAACCTATTCGGACGTCCGAAACTTTAACAAAATTGTATCCTGTTCGGAAAATGTTGAAACTTTTGCAAATTTTAATTGGGGAAATTTTTAAAAGTTTGTAAATGGCGGAGCCAACGATGTAGAAGCATTAGTTGTGGATCTCGACACCATTATTAATACGCTGAATTTCCCTAATTTTTTAAAAATAAATCACTGTTTCCTGATTTTCACAGATCTGGGGAATTCTGATGATTTGTTTGAGTTTCTTGGTTGTACTTTTAAAATGTAATTACATGAAATGAAAACTATTCAGTTATTAAAAAGGAGAGAGTATAACAATCACCTCGTTTCATAGTTTTTTCTTAGTCTATGATTCTTCTGATATCTATACTTTATACTCCATGCTTTCATATTTTTTCTGATTTCTCTGTTTTATGAAAAAAAAATGAAAATCCGAAGAAAATGCATATTTGTCTATACTTGTAATTTTTATAAGCTGAATAATCATTTAATTCTTACAGTACAGTAATTATATATATAATAAAGGCAAGCAAATAAAGACAAAAACGAGCCAAATGGACGCATGGAAATTTTAATATTTATCAAACATGACCACATTTATTCCAAACAAAACCGATATGGTTTAACAAATACGAAGAAACACAACACACATTGATAATAATGCATTAAACATGCAAAGTGCATCTATTAGACCTATTAAATTCAATTTGTGATAAATTTCAAAATAAATGATCCGTGATGCCTCATTCATAAGCATTTATTTTAAAACAACCCAAAAAATCGCGGAATTTAAAGGGAGCTCCACCGAAACGGAACCCAAAATTTCCCAAAATGTTTAATAATGAGACATTTTGTGGTACATTGTTCTGTAGACATTTTGATGACGCCCGAAACTCCATAAATGTTGAAGGGTGCTATGCAAAACGTCCGTATTTGTAGCGATTGCCATCTTTCGTCTGTTATTTGCTAACTAAAAAGCGTTTGTGTTCGCGCAAAAGTGTGTGGGGTATATAACAACGTTTTGTTTTTTTTAAATTAAAAGCAAAACTATAATTTTGCACAAACGCTTTACATTCTGCTGAGACTGGAATTATGGAAATATGCTGCCTTTCAACACATGAAAGGTGGCAATCCCTACGAACACTCGTGATATACGCGCTGCCTGAAACTTAATTTCCGGGGATTTATGATTATTTTCATCGACAACATTACTATGGTCAAATAAGACGGGATTTGATGTTGGGGTCCATCATGACCGGACTGATAAGTCTGAATCAATTTGTATAATGATCATCCCTTCCAAATGGTACTATATGTACTGACTGCAGGGTAAAGAATTGAATTAAATTGGATGATGCAAAAACGTTTTGGCGCGCAACTAAGTGGCCAAAATATTAACTGAAGTGGTGTGGAAGTTTTTAGCAAATGGCACATTTCCACCAGTTGAATGCTATAGTAGCGTGTTCTCAATTTCTCTTAATCTTTGCAAAACCACATAATTTTATGCCGGGGAAAAAAAAAAAAACTTTGAAACTTGAAAATTTCTGGAAACGTCAGGAAACTGGAAGATGTCTGGAAAAGTCAGGGAACTTGAATATATTTGGAAAAGTCAGGGAACTTGAATAAATCTGGAAAAGTCAGGGAACTTGAAAATGTCTGGAAAAGTCAGGGAGCAAATGTAGCCATCTTCAAGTGGTCGGAATAAATTAATAGGTAAACGATGACACGACCAACTGCAAATTATTTGAGCAACGTTTCGGGTCCATGTCCTTTTATTCAAGCTCTAAAAATAAGGAAAAATAGTACAAATGATCAAGAACCAAACAGTTAACAAGCAGAACCATTCTGAAAATTACAATACTCACCAACTGGTGCATGTACACTGTACATAACTTACACTATACAAATGCATTTACAGAAAGTTCATAGTCTATAGTCTATGTTCCCTCTGATATCTACTGTATACTCCATGCTCTCTTTTTCTTCTGGTTTCTCTCTTTTATGAAAAAAAACCCTGAAAATCCGAAGAAAAGGCATATTTGTCTCTACTTGTAATTTTCATTCGCTAAATAATCATTGTATTTTTACAGTAATTATAAACACAATTAAGGCTTGAAAGTCAAGATAAAAACGAGTCAAATGGACGCATGGAAATTTCACTATTTATCAAACATGACAACATTTATTCCTAACAAAATCGATATGGTTTTACAAATACGAAGAAACACAACACCTTGAAAATAATGCATTAAACATGCAAAATGCATCTATTAGACATATAAATTGCTTATTAAATTTAATTTGTGATAAATTTTAAAATAAATCATCCGTAATGCCTCATTCATTAGCATTTATTTTGAAACAACCCAAAAATCGCAGAATTTAAGGAGAGCGCCACCGAAACGGACCTGTTCTGTAGACATTTTGAAGACGCCCGAAACTCCATAAATGTTGAAGGCTGCTCCGCAAAATGTCCGTGTTTGTAGCGATTGCCACCTTTCATCTGTTATTTGCAAACTAAAAAGCGTTTGTGTTCGCGCAAAAGTGTGTGAAGTATGGTGCGACTGGAATTATGGAAATATGTTGCCTTTCAACACATGAAATGTGGCAATCCTTACATACACTCATGATATACGCAGTGCCTGAAACATTATTTTCCGGGGATTTATGATTTATTTTCATCGACAAAACTTCGGTGAGCGAGGTGCGAGTCAAAACAATAATCTGAACTTATAACAGTTTTTTTTAATTCGCAACCGTGTCTATTGTTAGTATTGGTGCATGGGTTGCAATTTGGCTCTAGGTATTTTAAAAATGACTTTCTATTTATTTAAGTTATTGGATGATATAAGAAATTTCATGCAGCGAAACTTAATTTCCTGTAACATTTGTTTAAAGTCATGCAAGTCTCACAACTCAATTTTAATTAACCACGACCAGGTCTTTTTTATGCTTATTAAAATGCTCTTTATGAGCATATTAAAACAATCTGCTTTTGTCAATTAATTCTGTGGAATTAATTAATGTTGATCCATGGGCAAAGAACGTTTCTTAAAAATTGATTCTTTGCATGTCTTCAGGTGGTTGGGAAATTATGGAAGTTAAGTTGTGACACTCAATATACACTGTACATCGACCAATTTTTATTTTATTATATTTAGTGAAGTATTTTTTAAAAAAAATTTATTGAATTTTTCATTTAATTTATATTTAAATAAAAATTGGGTCTCGCAAATTAACTTTAAAGAAAGTTTCATTTTAAAATGTTACTTGTAACTTAAAAACTTCAACCTTTTTCAAATATTGAGTGCATTGATTCCAATATATTCAACACTTATTAAATTCTGGTATTTTTAGAGAAGCTGAATTATTTACAGTATGATCAACAAATTCACATTTCCTAATTATCTATCTTTGTTATCTAATTTTATTTAAAATATTTTATTTGTGCCTTAAATTATTTATGAAAAGACGAAACTCAAATGCAGTTGTTGTCAATTCTTCCATTTTTTAAAATGTAGCACGCAGAATGAGCGATTTGTCAAAGACATTTTTATTCTTCTAGTGCATGATAGTGATAAAATGCGATGAAATACATTGGGTATAAATGTAATTCTGAGATTAATGTGCAGTTTTTGTTGTGCTTATTTCCATCCCGATTGCTTTTTTACCAAGAAGATCTTGCGTCTTCAGGGTTTTAATCAATAATGTGCAGTAAATAACGAATTAATCGTGCTCAGATGTTTCCTTTGAGACTTTCTAAGAATCCTA
Source organism: Ommatoiulus sabulosus (assembly GCA_034697705.1). NCBI lineage: Eukaryota > Metazoa > Arthropoda > Diplopoda > Julida > Julidae > Ommatoiulus > Ommatoiulus sabulosus. The sequence goes on along the minus strand of JAQGAO010003574.1, from coordinate 4,924 downwards.
TAAGACGAAAAAAAAGATTTTTAATATTTCTTTAAAATTTAGGTTTGCATGCTCTATTCAAGAATACGACATTTTCCAAAAATAGTCACAATTGAAAACATAAAAACATATACTGTACGTATTTTTTTGTTTCATAATGTGACAAATGTTTTCCAAAAAAGACAATTTTCTACTGAAAAAAGGATAAGTTTTCAAAAAAAGTTAACTTTTTATTGAAAAATAGGTTCTCCAAAAATATAACTTTTTTATAGAAAAAAGATACGTTTTCCAAAAAAGAAAAAGAAAACATATTTATTGAAAAAAAGTTTTCTAAAACAAATAACATTTTTATGAAAAAAAGATAATTTTTCTAAAAAGAATTACTTTTTTATTGAAAAAAGTTGCTTTTCAACAAAGATAAACTTTTTTTTGAAAAAAATATAAATTGTCCTAAAAAGATAACTTTTTTATTGAAAAAAAGGTAAGTTTTCCAATAAAGAGAAAAGTTTTATTTTTATTGACATTTTTTAAAAAAAAAAAGATTTATTTTTAATGACATGAATGGAAAAAAACGACAATATTTTCACAAAATTACTAGAAAAATTTCCCGTAAAAACTGACAGTATAATTCTCAATATCTTACTATTTTTAAGTAATCGCAAACTTTCCAACTATAGTTTTTGGTTTTTCTGGGTAAAAAATTCAATGCACTAATGTTGCTTTCTAGACGCAAAACTCTTCTAGAATTTCGCCTCCCAATGGATAACTTAGCATTTTCTAACATTAACTTTGTCTTGATTTTGTAAAATTAATTACTATTATTAAACGTGATTTGATCATTACCTCGTCTCATTCGTTCTACTTTAATTTCTCTTATATTTAGTTCCTTATCATCACCTGAAAATGCGAAAAAAAAATACATGCTCTTAATTCGAATTTTACTCAAAAAGTAATCTAAAAATGGTTATTAAGAAAAAGATTGTCTTTGTTTTATTTGTTTGTTTTTACAAAATTATTTAAATAGCTTTTGTTTTTTAAACTTTAGAAGTAAAAACATCAACAATGAAAAATTTCACAGAAATAAAACTAAAATCTTTACAAAAATCGTTTTTTCAGAAACGACGACATTTTTTAATAAATGCAAAAATAATTCCAAAATCGACAAGATTTTTATCACTAACGATAAAATGATTAAAAAAAGACGTGATTTTCACAAAAACGACCAGAGTCTTTGCCAAAACGGCAAGATTTTTAACAAAACCTTAAAGAGTTCCCCCCAAAATAATCAAATTTCTTTCAAAACGCCGAGAGATTTCTACAAAACGCCAACATTTTTCGAAAGAAGGGCCAGAATTTTACCTCAAATCGCCAAGTGTTTTCCCGAAAATAGCCAAGTTTTATATAAAACGATAAAATGTTCCCCCTAATTAAACGCCAAGGTATTTTAAAAAAAAGACGAGATTTTTCTCAAAAATTCCAACAGTTTTCCACAAATCGCCAAGAGTTCCCCCAAATTGCCAAGATATTTCCAAAAAAGTCTAGATTTTTTTCCAAAACACTAAGATTTTTCCCCAAAACACGAAGATTTGTTTACAAAAACTACCAAGATTTTTACAAAAAAACTATCAGGATTTTTCCCAAAAACTCCAATATTTTCGTACAAAAACGCCAACATTTTTCTCGAAAAATTAACAATTTTCCCAAATGTTTCTATCAGTATACATAACTTTATTTTGAAATAAATTTAATATATTTTAAAGCTATGATTACATTCTACAAGTAGATTCAAATGTATTATAATAAATATTTAATCAAAACCACGTAATTCTGGAGATATATTATAGATGTGGGAGTATTAACAATTTTTCCTAAAAACTCCTAGATTTTCGAACATAAACGTAAAATTTTTCTCGAAAAATTGACAATTTTCCAAAATGTTTCTTTCAGTATACACAACTTTATTTTCAAATAAATTTAATATATTTTGAAGCTATTAGGCCAAAAACTGTACAGGTAGATTCAAATTCATTTTTATAAATATTTAATCTAAACCACGTATTTCTGGAGATATATTTTAGATGTGGGAATATTTACGACGATGGATTGGTGTTGGGTGCATTTTAAGCTAAAATCATGATTAAAAAAATCATGAATTAAAAATTTTTAAAATTAGAAAAAGTTTGACTTACAACAGAAGTTTTTGTCATCGCAGCAATTCTTCTTTTCTTCATCATTTATTTCCGTGCATTTTTCGCATGTTGGCTCAGTGGATGAAACACAAGCCAAGAAACACAGTAGAAAAATAACGCACAAATCCAGTTTCCTCATGGTGTCAATTCTGTAAAATATTAAATTTTATTAAACTTTTTTTTCCCAAATCCAAAGGGGCTATTCAAAAAGGACGTCCTTAAAAGTTGCCCAAAATTGGACTCCCCCCTGCCCCCTGTCTGCATTGTGTCCGGTCAATCAGGACCCCCTCCCTCGCCCATTCGGAAGTCCGAAACTTAAGAAAAATTGTATTCGGAAAATTTGAAAGTTTTGAAAATTTGTACTAGGAAAACGTAAATTTTGTTCTCTGAAAAGGGTGAGAATTTTGCCAATTTGTCCTTAAAATCGGTGGGAAATTTTGGAAATTCATTCTCGAAAACTGTTGAAAATATTACAAATTTGTACTCAAAAACAGTTGAAAATGTTAAAGAGATTTGAATTTGGGAAAACGTGGAAAATGTGGAAAATTTGTCCTCGGGAAAGTTTCGCAAATTCGTACTCGGAAAACGTACATTTTGTACTCTAAAAAGGTTGAGAGTTTGTCCAATTTGTCCTTAGAATCTGTGGAAATTTTTCAAATTTCTAGTCGGAAACTGTTGAAAATATTACGAATCTGTACTTAAAAACAGTTGGAAATGTCGAAGATTCGTACTCGGGAAAACGTCGAAATGTTGCAAATTTGTCCTCGAGGTAAAAGTATAAAAATTTGTAAAGACGACCTCGGAAAAGGTTGAAAATTCGGCGAGTTTATGCTTGAGAAAAATGAAAATTTTGCAAACTTGTAATGGGAAAATTTGAAAATTTTCGAATGGAAAGTTCTGACTTTTCCAGATTTTCCAGGACTGGAGGTACCTGTTTACTGACTTTTGCAATTTTTAGCACATCACCTAGTTGCGATATTGCGCTCGATTTCCCTTTTACTTTAGGAATTGATTTTATTTGCATTTTTGTTATCAAGTGGACGTCCGAGTTGGTCATGTTAAAATTTATCTCGCGGTATTTACACGTACATGTTGATATTATTCAAGAGTGTGTCCTAATGTTAAGCACGATTTCAGTTAAATCTCGTTAAGAAGAACTCGATTTTATTAAAAATTTCGGGTAATAGGAAATCGTTTCAAGTCCCCGACCTAAGGATGGACCAACAATGTTAATTTCTTCTTTTAAGACGAATTAAGAATTCGGATTTTACGAATTTTCTGCTAAAACGAATGAATTTTAGAGTTCTCGCGACGTTACTGTTAAAACGAATTTTAGATAATAAGAAACTTAATTGTACTTCTTATCGTTGAAGTCGTGTTTTATCTGTCTACCGATAATACGAACTACATTTTAAGCGGCCAAATTTGGACTATAGTTCGCAATATTTCGGAATTTTTTTTTTTTTCAATTATTCGGTTTTTTAGAATGTTTTGGTTTTTAGTTTAAATATATCGGTTTTTAAAAGAAATTTCATTTTTCTTTTACGAAACTGTTTTCAGAATTAGTGGAAAATAAATTTATTAATTTATAAATAAGAGGGATGTTCATTAAGTTCCCACAATGTTGGATTTTAATGAAATTTTTCGTAAAAATTCTTCCATCATTCTCGAACATATATTTAAAAAAGTGTTTCAAAAAATTAGATGTGCTTAAAATTGTTAATCGAAGATGGAGTCCGAGGAGATCATAGTCACTCAGATTCAGCAGCGGTTTTTTTTTAAAAAAAAAATAATTGCGTAAACTTAATGAACATCCCTTTTTTGGAAATACAACAAAATTGGAATAAATTGCTTAAAATATATATTTTACATATACATGTATAGTTCGGTAACCATACTGTACCTCACTTGGCTGCCCAAAAGATGTATCACGGTGAACACGGCGTAAATTTGAGAGCTCAACTGGATAATCGTAATGATGGTTGGCCTAGATATCACAAGATGGCTGCTTGGTACCATCCCATTTAAAAAAAAATTCCGAGCATCCGATTGGTCAGCGAAAACTGCTGTTGACACACATATGATTCCACCTGTTGTCTGTATTTCATCATCCCATTAGAAAACAATTTTCAGTTTACATTCTCATTAATGATGGCAGATATATGATATCAATCCAGATGGACGTATGACATGTCCAAATAGAAATGACAAATTCCAGTTTGCTTTCTCATGACGGTAGCAGATGTGACAACAGTCCATGGACGTATCCGAGGTAGCAGCAACCCGATTGAACACAAATATTAGTTTATATTTTGGGTCATGGTAGTATCCCTCTGGATGGCTGGATGATATCGACCCAATTCGAAACAACAATTTGTTTGCTTTTTCATCATTTGGTAGCAGTTGCTTCATCATTCCAGATGGCTGTTTGGGAACATCCTAACCGAAAACAAATTTTAGTTCGCTCTCTGTTGAGGCCATTGGAAGTTGATTTCACTTTTAACGTCCTCTCCCAAAAAACAGTTCAAACAAGTTCACCGTGCTCGTACCCTTTGATCTTAAGTTACTCCTTACTTAAGCGAATCGTCCACACTAGAGTAGTGCAGTGTCTAGCCAGTGTAACTTGATCACGCATCTTTTTGTGTTCAGTGCATCCTCATGACGTCATCGGTGCATCACACCAATTTTTTTTCATGGCGCATTCGAATCGTCCACACTAGAGTAGTGCAGTGTCTAGCCAGTGTAACTTGATCACG
>JAQGAO010003573.1:0-16735 GCA_034697705.1 Ommatoiulus sabulosus | reverse complement strand
GACTTTTTAACCTAGGTTGGATGTAAGTGTTTTCCTTTGTAAACCTGTCCATTCCTTTTCAATGCTGAATAAACTTTATTATTATTATTATTATTATTATAAACAGCATGACTAATGAGGCTCTCTATTTTTCTTTGACGGGATTTTTTTTACTATCTCGTGTCGACGTGGCTTATTAAGGTTTCATTTGCCAATGATGGACTAATCTATATTTATTTGTGCGCCATTTATAAACCTATGATTAAGGAGCTATTAACTAGACCTATTCATTATAGGTTGTCAAAGTCAAAAAATACTAATCGATGAAGAGTCTGGCCTCTGGAGAGACACTGGATTATAACGTTACGTGAAAGGAACATTTAAAAATTTAAACTTCATGTGAATTTAAACTGAAAATATGAATTAATGTACATTGTACATGTATCTTTCTAATGGATTCCATTCTAAGGCTCGTAAACACTTCTAAATGTTAAATCGAATTGCACGTGTCATTACCAAAACGTCCACTTTGTATCCAAAGTTGGATACAACTTGCACAGCATTTCCACTATTTGATATTCCAGCTTCGCGTCAAGTTAAACAGTTCAAATCTTGTTTGCGCCGTCTACTTGGGAGAATCTAAACGTTTAACCAAAATCTTTGCAAATAAGTTGCACTTAATACCTGATATTAACTCCATTGTTGAGAAAAGTTGGAAAAACATACATAATACACGTAGTAAGTTTGGAAAACATACTGTACCTGCAATATAAAACACCACCTTAATCTGGAATTTGGCTATTACAATAAATAATATTTAGATGTACACATTGCTTCACTATGTAAAAAGTATTCATATGAATTTACATAACGAACTCCTAGAATCGTTGCTTTTTCACATTGTTTTTAAACAAATCAATAGGAAGGAATAATGTTCAATCTGAAAGTTGCGGCGTTCCATACCACGTGTATTAAAGTTGAATTATTTCAACGTTCACTCTATTTTTTTATTCACTATATTTTTAAATTTTGGACTTTTAAAAAGTGGATGGATAATTTTTACTTCGTAATATATCTTAGTTGTTTATTTCACTGTGCAAAATTCCTGGTTTTTAACAGTTCAGATATACACTGTAGTTTTCCACCATTATAATGATCATGATTATATTTTTGATTTGACACTAAGTGCATCACTTTAGTGCTCTAGCTTATTTGTTGATGTGGATTTGGGTTATCCCAATAGATTGCCTTGGTTTGGATTAGTAATTCTAGTCATAGCCGTCATCTGTTTTCCTTCTTGCTTTATTTTTAAGTAGGTTAGGGAGTAATTCCTAAAGAATACAGCTATAGCAGGTGTCAGACCATATTGACGCAATGTACTGTACATGCTGTATAAGTTGGAGCATTGTCCCAGTGGACAATTTACGTTTTATTTTCTGAATTAGGCATGTTTGACATCGTTTCCATTCATATTGGCTACAATTTTTCTCCCCTTTGCAAAAATGTAACGAGAGCGCAGGTTTTTGGTTGGTGCGTTGGTGTACGTTTTCTGGGTTGTTTTCCTTTATGTTGAAAGTGTGGGAAATAAGGTCGGGGTTAAGCGTTTTCAAGTGGATGGAATTCGTACGTTGCTCTCTTTTATATGGGTTGAGAATGAAAGGAAAAAGTCGTGAATGATAAAGTGGGACTGCGCTTTAATATATTTACGGAGGCGCTCGTGTGATCGATTACCCGGACTTTCTATTTTGATCTGGGTTTTAAAACCGCCCTGTTGTGCGTAAAAACAGCTGGAACCTGTAGCCCATATATCGCACGGGACATTTGAGATCATTGTCCGTTTAATACCTATAAATTTACAAAAACAAACAAAAATTGTCTGTTTTCTGTAACCCGTTTGAGAGATGGTTCTTTCTGCGTGGGAATTTTTCGAGGCTAGTTTTAGGCAAATAATTGAATGTTATCGATAAATATTCTTTTCACTAGATATTAAACTAAGGGAACTAGCTAGGATTAGCAAATTTCGCCTTTTCAAATTCTCCCAGGGGTAATTTTAAATTAATTAAAAACTCGGTTTTAATTTCAGAACACTCATCTGGTAACCGATATGCGCGTTATGTTGAAATAAAATACTCATTTTCATTTGATGACAAAGCGAATTCGCGGGGATTTGTAAATTTCAAATTATTTTCGTGGTAAGATTAAATTAGCTTAAAACTGCATGTTAATTTCAAAACGCGCTATGTAGTAATCAATATGCATAACATACAAAATAAAATGATCATTTGCAATAGATAACGAAGAGCGTTTTCCCTTTTCATATTTAAATTTCTTAATTTAAATAAAACGTGTGGAGAATTTAAAACTCAAATTTTCCAATTTATAGTTACTGTATTTCCATTCGTTAGCTATAGGATGCCACTGGAAACTATTCGATATTATATTGAGTTAGTTCAATATTTATTCCTAAGTTGTTAATGTATATTTAAGGAACCCGGTTTTTTTACAACATGGGTCACGCCCCGCTAATTAAGCACTTAACCCAGATTCTTAATTCTCGCTTCGTTTTTGTTTATCTGCGCGATTTCCATTCTTTTTGCTTTATAATTGGCAAGGTGCAAATGAGACCAGCTATTGTGAGTCTTTAATTCGATCGATCTCAACAATACGATGTTCTCCGTGCATTACGTTGTGTAAAACTGCATAAATCAGGATAGTGGATTAGTGGCATGAACAGTTACATCTCAATGTTATGAGGGTACCCGTACGTTCACGTACTTTAAATTCAAAACTTATGAGCGCCCACGCATTGTTTAATTTTTGCAGCTTGATTGTTTTAAAGGTTTGCTCGTTTGTCCGTAATCCACTGTTATTTTTTTCATTTCTTGTACCGACAGTATGTGCGATGCATCTGAATCTTTCATCCGCTGCATTTTTTTGTTCTATGTTCATATAAAAATCTTCCGACCCACAGGTTTAACTAACTAACACGTTGGTTTTTCATTTTATTTTCACAGATGTCGCCTCAGTATCCACCTCAGCAGCAGCAACAGCCGCAAGGTCCTCCCCAGCCCATGAACGCCTATGACCAGCGACCAATGCAGGGATATCTCCAGCAGCACAGTCCTCAAGTGAGTACGAATTTGCATCAATTTGCGAAACTATTGCGTTTCTAGTCTACCTTGGTAGCTTTGCATTTGGGAGAAGGCGTGTACCAGTTGCCGAATTCTCCTCACTAATGCATGCAAATTGGATACGCACGCAGAGATTGTGATATCGGACGTGATCACCTCACTTCCTGGTTAGGTTTTTTTTGTAAGCCACTGTCGCTGGCATTGAAACGAACCTTCAGGATGTTGTTACCTTGTGGCCAATTGTTGACGCCGGTGCAGGGTCAAGTTTAATATGCCTAAAAGGGATTGCCGTTCATACGTCAATGCCTAATTGCTAGTAGGCAAAAAGGAAAGGTATAAGATGTGGGATGGACTAACACGTCTGTGGCCACTCAGGTAAATCGTCCATTAACAAGTTTCCTGCCAATTTCCACGAACTATTCACGAACGTCAGGGTTGATTCACTCTTAAGATGTTCGGGACATGCACATGAGACTTCTCGGAGTTTGCGTCTGAAGAGTGGAGATTCAAACATAATAGTGCGACTTTTGTTTGAGAAAACCCTCTAGTTCTTGGACAAGAGTTTTTACTATTTCTTAAATCAATGCGATTACGTTAACAAAACTCTTTTAAGTTCACAATGAAAGAAACAGAGGAACTTTTTGTTGGTAAGTGTCGCCAGTTGTTTCTGGAATCAAACTTAAGGAAACGACTTGTAGCAATTAACAAAAAAAATGTTCCACTAAATGTTTCCTTCAGTGTGGACGTAGGTTTATGACAACCTACCCCAACTTTTGATGACGTTAAAAAGCCATCTCCTGTATTTTATGTCAACCTATTTGAGAAGTTACTGAGTTTCGTTGCCATTGCGTCTCGTAACGTATCGACTTCCTGCTGTACGAAAGAACTTGGAAACACAAAGAAAAATCTGGTATATTCCATAGTTAGTTTCCGAGTTATTTTCAACACCCGGGCAAGTTTTGAGCAAAAAAAGGCGTTGGAATAGGCTTTGGTTCATTGCAAAAGTAGGTGCACGGAGATGATCATGGCTGATAGAGGCAATCTCAACGTGACCTGGACTATGCAAGAACGTTGCCATTGATTTTCTCGGTCGATGTGTGCTGCCATCTGGCGCCCAGATCGATAAGCGTGTCATTCGCCATGCCGCAGTTTTATCAGTTTGTCATAAGGAAAATAAGCGTGCCCATTGTTATCGTTTCTCCCAACGGCCCTCCTCTCCCCGGTTTCGGCAAACGTAACCTACAATTATTATCCGAAGTTATCTCCGTTAATTGATTTTTTTCTTAATTTTGTTTCTTCTTCTTCTAAGGGATCAAAAATCGATACGCGTTGTTTTTAATGCAATTTCTGCAGTCGAGGGGCGCGCGCGCTTTCTCTTAATTTCTAATCGACTATCTTTTTGCACGCTCCAAATGTTCCCATGCTTTTTTTTTTAAACGCCATTAACGCACATATTTTAGGTAGCCTACATTAAGACGTATTTTTTTCTCGAAATTGCCTTAAATGCGAGCGCACGGGTGTATGGATAACCGAATAAAAAAGATGATATGATAATAATCGTGGAGGCAACTGGGGAAAACTGAGCGGAAAAAAAAACACGACATAAATTATATAATTTCCACTCGCGTATGAATCCTCCCCACCATGCTTTTTTTCAGCGCTTAATTGAAATGATACAATTGATTATCCCCGAACAACACGGGGGATAATTCAGGAAGCTTTTCTTCGTCGTTGAGGAATTACGAGGGGGGGGACCTTTTCAGAGTCGTGTATTTTTTTTTTCTCATGACAGTATGGATCGCGTATCTGTTTCAACTCCCATTCCAACAAAGGTCTCTTAAGCTTTTCCGTTTCTTGGATTTTTTTCTGTCTCTTCATAATAATTTTATTTTCCCCAAACGCTTCTGAGATGTTCAGCCATCGTACTGACATCTCCGTGATCAATCCGTCAGGTTACCTACCCATCGAATTCCTCCAGTATATTCCTCAGCCTCGCCGCGTGCCTTTTCCTCGAAGGGGAATTAGTCGAATGGCATCTGAGAGAATGTAATTGGTCCATTAATTTTTAATTGGAATTATTTCTTAGCGAGTTAACTGAAAACGTAAATAAAACGTTTAGCTTCAACCGCACCGCACACCAGGGTCCACTTAGACGCCGTACGAAGAGGCAACGCTGTAGCCACGCTACTCGTGTAATGTTCGAATTAATTAATTCGAAGCGGATATGTGGCTTTGATGGCGAATGTTCGGGCAGTGCTGATGAGCTTGTGTTGAGCTTAGTGCTGAGAAAATGCATTTCTGGACTAGTTTGATGTCTTGTTTTTTGCTTAAAATGTTGCACGGTACGAGGTGGAAATCACCACCTCAAAAGTTGGCATCAATTGTTTTACTTATAATTATTAGATAATACACTATACATAATTGTGAACATCTCGCGACTTCCGCCAAACGTTGTTTTGGAGTCCAATCCTCGTATATGCCATGCACGACGAAATTTAAACAGAAAATAGCTGATCAGAAGAAACGAGCACGATGTTTTCTGATCATTTTGATATGTCCTTATTCACTATAGAACACATCCGTACATGTACATATTCTAGTTCAGCAGGAGAACATTGTACGTAGGCGCTTTCTCCTGAAAATGGGCTCGACCCCCCTACCATATGGCATTTAGTTGCTGACTGTAGGGTACTGAGTTGAATTGAATTGAATTGAACATTGTATTAATTTATGTTTCGTTACATTGTTTTGAAATAAATTATACTGAAAACAAAAGAGCTAACCTGGAGCTGCAGGGTTAAAAGCATAAAAGTTAAAAATGCATGAATTTACCATGCCCTTACAAACTTCCATGCACAATCGAAAACGTACAAGTTTAAATTATAGCATGACTCGAGAAGGGAATATGATATAGTGAATCAAAATCGGTTTTGGTTGCACCCAGGATGCAGTTTAAAAATTGAAAAAAACGAACTTCTGTCAACTTTTCATTTCATTCTCACTGTGCCTTTAATCTGAATCTCGGTTGCATATCCTACGTTGAGAGCTCGAGTCGGTGGCCGCGAGGGGGCTAAAACTAAGTACGTTTTTTCAAAAGTCAAAAGAACGATCAGAACCTGATCTTTTTTTTGCGAGTCAACAAAGTCCTGCACGCAATATTTTTCACGTACTAGCACGTGAATACAGTAGTTGGCATTCCATTGTTTAGAACCTTGTTTGAAGATGAAAATACAACCACGCAATTGGTAAAAGCACACGGGTTAAAAAGAAAAGCCGAAGTTGTTTTTTTTACATTTTTCTCGCGTATTTTTATAAAATGTACGCCACCATAAGGTATAATATTTTAATGGGTGCGAATTATCTGTCATGCTCAGGTGTACCATTACACGCAGGTTTGTGTCGAGGCAACGTTGCACGCCACGTACGTTATCATCCATCAGCGTTTTTTTGGGGGGCATTTTAGTTATGTGAAAAATCTGAAAAAGAAAATGATTGTTCATTGTATGGTAAAACGAGGCGTCATCCTGCCTTGCAAAATTTGTGAAGTCGATCGAGTTTGCTTCTTAAGCCAGCTTTCGCAAGCTTGAACTTCAGGTTTAAAACCTCAAAGGCCCCTCAGTTTCTTCAAAAAATTGTCGCTGTTGAAGGCATAGGGACGATTTGTATTCTGCGTGAAAAATCGACATGCTAATTGGCTAAAAAATTCACTCTAAAAAAACTCGCTGTTTTTTAAGCCAACTAATGCATTCCTTTTGCACACGTGACTTGACGACTGCCAAATTGCCATTTGTATAGCTTGTCTGAGTACCCTATTTGTTAAAGAATTCTGTTATGATGTTCATGTTAACTCGATGCTTTACCAATCGATGCGAGGTCATAAACATGCACTATCCATCTTGTTTTACCATATTCCATCATCCCTCACAGCGTCCCTGGATTCTTGTTAAATTTCATGGAATCAGCGTCTTGGTAAAAAAAAAAAAATGAAACTCCGCTGCCATGTCATACGATATTACATTACCTTAAATATTCTGTTTAAACTTCAACTCTCTCAAACATTCGAAAAACACGGGTTTCATATTTTTCTATTTGAAATTGTTCTCATTTAGCAACATGCATTTTGAAGAGTAATTGATGCGAGTGAGTACTTCATCGTACTGTTTTTTTGTCTACACCTCTACAAAACTCTTTTAAGTGCAATATTGCATTACACACTTAAACAGATGCAATTTTGAATACTTTATTATTATATATGTGTAAAGGCTTTATGATTGTATTAAATGGTGCGCGCTGGAGTACAGCGTGCCTGTTTTTGTACGCACCCTTTGCCGCTAGGGGAATTTCCTTCGGATTATGATAAACGTGGAATTATCGTTTGAAAAAGATCTCTCTTATGTTCGACTGCGTTATTGTTTAGATCCATAAAAACGTGGAAAGGACAGCGGTTAATTTTCATCGCAAATGTATGCACGATGCAGCATTCTGGAATTAATGATGTTCGTTTTGGAATTTTCATTAGTATTCATTTTCTTTCCTTCTTCGCTCGTAACGCAAACCGAAAAGGGATAACGTGCCACCTGTGGAGTTTGGTTATATAGCATTTGTGTATTTTCTACAAAATATTTTGGTACACATGAAACGAACGATTACTGAGCAACGTACTGCATAAGGGGAATGTGGTTTTCCGCTCCGATTTTTGGAATGTGGTAGAAAACTGCAAACGTCGATTGGTAGTCGCTCCCCATCCTGCCAATCGATCGTGATAAAACGACCCGAATGAATTGCCTGTCGATGTAAAGGCTGCGATCAGCTGATGTGCACTCATTTATTTTTTCATAGGTATGCACGGTATTCCGAAATTAGGATTTGCTAAGTGCCTTTCCATATCTCATGGGATGGAACGTTCGTGAGTAATTAACAGTTGGGCTTTGCCAGGTATCTGGAGCGTTTTGGCTCTCCTCCTAAACTTTCGTTTTGTTCATTTCAAGTTAGATTTTGGAACTCAAAAATCAGAAATTTAGAAAGATGTAATTCCAGAATGTGGATCATAACGAAGAAACGTCTTTGGCAAAAGGCATTCCACTGGTCGTGAAAGTCTTTCTCGTTGAAAATCCAATATTTTTACGGAAATTCGGAATCCTCTCATAGGCATGTCAATGAGGGCGTTTCAGTGAAATTTAACTGGTACGACCCATGTTTGCATTACTTCTGACAACAAATGCTAGTTAGTTAATTTTCGGGACGTTCTCCAAGTTACAAATAGATGTTCGTGGATTTTCAAACATGACGTATTGCTGTATCCGTTCGCGGTCTTTTTCCTATTGTCTTTTGTCCTTAATAGGGACATTAAAAAAATAACTACGATGATTGCATATACAATTAAGTCGTGCTATAGTGCCGTTGCCACATCAGCCTCCAATTTATTTCCCAACCATAAAATGCTGAATTTTCTGCAGCGCTGTACAGTAACAGGTTGTGGCAGGTGAATTGCTTATTGTTCCTTCTTTCCCCTTATCGTTGATTGCTGTTTGTTTGGCCGTTGGAAAGAATAAGATGAGGGGGTTGAGAGAAATACAGGCAAAATGGCAACTGCTCTGCTGCCCTCGGGCATTTTACCTTCCTGTCTGTAAGGGTGGCCTGATTGGGTACCTGGCTGATGAGGGGATTTGGAGGTCGACCATGCATGCCTGTGTGCAAGAGTGGTTTGAGGACTCACCTCTGCGTGGCAACGTCGCATTTATTCCGCAGAAATTATTGGTTGTTGAGTAGCTTTGTTGCTGGAGTAGAAAAATGAGTAATTGAGAGACCCCCTGCCGTTGACAGTGAAAACATCGCCACTAGAGGGACACATTATATTTAGCTAATATCTGTTCAGAAAAGCGGTAATGACACCGAGAGAACCGAGTGAAAGTAATGTCGATGGGGTTGTTTTAATTGACGTGCTTTTTGCTGATATCAAAGACTACCATGTTGTTGGCCAGTATTTCCCAACCAGAGTTTTGAGAACTTCGTCGGAGGCTCCTCCGAGGGAGAAGTTAACAAAACGCTGGTGCAGATCTTTACCATGTTCCAGAATATATGGCGTGGTTGCCTGCAGTCAATTGCGGTATGAATTTGGATCTTACTCTGCTGGGAACAAATAGCAACTCGACCACCTATTTTAAATTAAGATGGCTTATACTAAATATCATCCAACAATGTTAGTAATAGCAGTGGTAACACAGGCAAAATAATATAACTGAGGAATTCTTGAATCTTGATTGGAATTAGCGCTCTAGCAGTGCGTAAAAATCAATGTCATAGCAACTACCAACTAATTAACCCTATTGGGCTGTTGCAGCATATCAGTTCATGGTGGCAAAATCAATCTTCAACCTTGTTGGGGTGGTACATTCATTGCATGGTTACCAGAGGTGACTTACACTTGACCAAAACAAATGGGCAGTAGCAAGATGCAACTAATGGAACACGAAATGCTTTTTTTTTCGTGCTTCAGCTTACATTCTCACTCACTCTTATTTATTGCACATCTTTATTGAAAAAAAAATGAAACAAGCCGTACGTTGCGACCATGTGAGAACATCCCTGAAGTTCTTAATGCTCGTTATCTGCGCCATTCGAGTAGAAGCTTTTTGGTTATCACGTTGGATCCTGCCTAATATATTCGTGTTTTTGTATTTAATTTGCAGAGTTATCAACCGAGTAGTAGGCCTCATCAGCAGCAACCACCGACGCCCCACCCGCCGCAGCAGCATTCTCCCGTGCCACCCCAACAGCCTGGGACACCGCAGCCGCCAGCTATCTCTCAGCAGCAGCACCATCAACAGCAACAGCCAAACGCGGGAACGACGACGGCGTCGCAGAAGGATGGCTGCGAGCTCTCCATTAACAACAGCAGCAATGTAAGTCAGAATTCTATATTTTCACTAAGATGGATTTTGCACTTCCGACGTATTCACTGTACCTTAATCATTTTCAAAGTAAACCAAGGGTTAAGCGACGGTAAGTACGTGGAATGTAGTGGAAAGCTTTCTGTTTGTGTAACTGCTTATCTAGGTTTACAGTATATGGTAAATGTGGCTCTTATTCATGGAAATTGATAGGCTTTGACCCATCAAACTCCATAATTATCTTATTTTTAACGAGACTACCCTTCAGTGCCTTTTTATATGAATCCTCTTTTGGTCAGTCTCGATCGTGGGTTGGTTTTTGTTTCAATCTGCTGAAATCTGCAGGTTTCTTGGTGTGTTCAACTGCCGTTCCCTGGGATTCAGGGTCAGTAAGCATGTCCTCTAGTGCTTTTGCCTTTAGGTTGGTCTTCATGGTTGGAAGACGAGTCTTGATTCGATCTTCTAAATCCTTAAAATTATATACTGTAGGTGCTCACAGTGTCACAGCTCTGCTACGGTTAGGATTTCACGCTATGACTCGGTCTTAAGATTTCCCCATTAGTCTTCAAGTGGAAGAGTCCCTCGTGCCCACTTTACTTACTTTGTAATTTGGTTTTCTTCATTAAGAATTGTGTTAAGTGGAAAGGATTGCATGGGAAATTACCACCAGGATTCAGCCACTTAGACGGTACAGGTGATGCATTTGCCCACAATATTGCTCGTTCTCCAAACTTCCAAAACATTGTATGATAGAAAACTTGCCAACAACTGGAACTTTTTAAACTTCTTGAAATTTTAACATCGCCTGTCTAGTGGCTGCATGTAAGAGTTTCTGATCAGAACTTTGCTTGTACGGAATGTGCAGTACGACCACGAACTGGAAATTAATTTTTCGCAAAATGCGGGCATTATTGGCATAATAGCGTCGCTCGTTTAGGAATTCCTTTGGCCATCGCTAATGACGGATTCGCCCGTCGGTGCCGTTTGATGAGGGCGCTTCCTTCCTGAAGCTGGTTCCGAAATGAAGTATTATTGCAAATAGCAATGTCGCCGCTTCCTGCCGCTCGAGTACTGTAATCCCACTTGTGCGCAGTTGTACTTGCGGCCCAATGACGTCACTTCGCCCACCCACCTCTTTGGCTGTGGCGTGGCCAAGATCGTGCCAGCACTGTTTTATTAGGTGGCTAATCGCCATCTAGTGTCTGCCAACGCGATATGATACGAGCATGTGGTGAGGAAAAATTAAGATTTCCTGAAAGGGTTTTTCAACTCTGCATTTCGTACCTCGAAAACTTATTTCGTCCTCGAATGGACTGGAGGAATGCCCTCTTGAGATAGCTTAAGTACACCCATTTGTCATTTTTTTAACGTTATTGTTTTTCTCCGGTTTCATGGCGGTTAAATTTATTACGGTAACCCAGTAACCTTGAATTGTGCCAATGCGTGAGGACTTCATGTTTTTTTTTTGTAATCTGCATTCGCGATTGGATTTGCAGACTGCGTTTTTTTTTCCTTCGCAAATTCACCTGGAATGTAAGGAAAAAGGTTTCGTACTCGCTGGTTTTCACTTTCGTTCGTTCGATACGTTATTATTACACGATTATTTTTTGTGCTGTATAAATCCTGTCGTTGAAAATCGATAAGATTTATGTAAGCAATTAATTTTTAAAGAACCGGTAAAGACTAATAACCGTGTTTTTTATATTGCAAAACGATGTCATGATTAATTTACATGTATTGATAAAAGATTACGTTTAACTTTGTCCGCGTAGGTGTTTACACCCACTTTTTCGAGCGGGGTTGCCATCTTTTAAAATATTTATATTGGCCCATTAGTTGAAGACCGCAACCCCAAAATTTAAATTGTTTTTATGGAAATGGCATATTTTGCGTTCTCCAAACAACGTGATATTTTAAAAGCATTTCCTTTGAGTGGAACAACTTCAGGCACCTTGGCATCAGGATGCGCGGTGCAACGAAAATCCAATTCTTTTTCTTTAAGAATAATTGGTCCGATAGACATCGATAGCTCAAAATAACAAAGGAATACTAAGTACCAGAGGGACACGTTGAGAAAACTAAAACGTGTGACGATTTTTCATTTGAATTGGTTCTGTACTTTGCAAGAACTGTAAATCTATAATTCTGGAATTGACAGTATCCATCTTCAACTGGTCGGTACTTGACACTGAAGAAAATTTGTAAACCAGGCCATTATTTATTTATGTACTTATTAATAAATATTGGTCTGGTTTACGAATTTCCTTCATTATAACTCTGGAAACCAAACAGTTACAGTATATGGGATTTGGAGATTCACCTTTGTACCTCGTGAAGAATACTTTTTATTTTTTAGCACTTTCAGTTATTGGCATGTGCGAATGAAACGGATAATGACTCGATGTTTGTTCACTGGCCAGAGGTTACCCCGTGCACCTCACGACGCCATTTTGGGTCCACCGGCGTGAGTCAACCTAGACTGCATTAGGAGCACTCACCCCGTCTCCGCCCTAGCTATAGTATATAGCTAACGAAAGTGAAACAAAATGGGGAAAACTTGAGATTATCTAAATCGAAAAACGATGTTTCTGAAATAAGGATAAAACTCGAAAGACAATGGAAAAGTCAAGTTGATTTGGTTTTTTTATTTAGTCTTTGCTCGTGTAATGCTCGCGGTTTGACAGTTAGTCATACGAAGTGCGAGCGTAGTAAGGATAAATGGGGCGGGTGACGTTTCGTAAAGGGAAAATGTAGATCCGCGAAGGACCTTTACAATAACCCGTGATGAAGATGGGCATTAAAAGGCGGCTCACGAGGATTTTTCTAGGAACCCAATTTCGAGTGAATGGGAATTAAAGGATGATGGCTTTGGCATTTTGCAGCGCGTCTCTCCCTCGCTCTCTCTCGCTTTCCGTCTTCCCCTTTAATATTGACGACATTTTCATTACTAATTAATGTTAGCTGAATAAAGTTTGTGGACCCGTCGCCATGGAGACAGCAATTAGATGCATGCCACAACGGATCATCCCTTCGCTGCCTTCGTGCGCTCCTGTCATGCGCTCTCTCTCTCTCTCCAACAGCTTCTCCCAATTTTCGCCCTTGCCCCTTATCTTTTTGGATGTTTGGTAGTCACTTCACATTGACGTGCGGTCGGGCCACGGAGAGGGGACTGGAGAAACCCTTCTTCGTTTCAACGTCCATTTTAATTTCGGAGCTGCATGGTCATTTCTAATTGCCCTTTCGTTGTTATTAAGGTGCTCGGTATGAAACGCAAATTTGAAAAATTCTCGGTTTATGTAACGATATTTATTCACGTTGCATTGCTCGTTCAAGAATTCTGCTTTCCAGATTAGTTGAAAATCTGAAACGTGGGTTATTTTGTCGCAATTGCTGATTTTTTTATGAATTAAATGGTCCTTGGAAAAACATGGTTGCTGTTTTACTTCTAAAGGAATCGGGGGAAAGAATGTTGGGGAATTATTTCATCGATGCTATTTGTTTTATTACATTCCGTGAAGTTGTTTGTCAGAATTGACTCCCCACAAATAGTTCAAAGAATTCATTTCGCATTCTTTAATTTGCTTCCGGCAGTTAAGTTATCAAGTTGTTGGCAAGTTTTAGGTCAAAGATCGGTATGGTCGTTTTTTGGCGAACATGCATTAAACGAAAGTTGTCGAATGAACGTAGTAATGCGTGGTTCATTATATTTAATCCATAGCTATTAATCGGTGAATTATGGAAAATGAACAAACCGGTCGTTAGTGCAGAAAGTTTAGGATTAGTAATTAAAAAACATGGCCTTGGTCATCTTTCCTGACAATCTAAATGACTAATAGCCGCTGTAATTTCAAATTTACAATTACATTAATTGCTGATTAAATTAAAAGGAGTTTTCATTTTTAAAAAATCACTAACTACATGTACATGTTGATACTGTACGAGCAGAACAAAAATTCCAACGACGGTTTTGTTTAGAAATCTCGGATGTTTTTAATAACATGAATAGTCGAATACAAATATTTCTGCAATTGTAAGACATATTTTATGTGAAATAACGGATAACTTGAAAATACAAGTGCATTTTAAAGATATCAGTGCCCGTTTGCAGTGCAGTTATTAGAATTTATTAAAATAAAATTACAGTGAATATCAATATCCGTTCTTTGAGTAGCTACAGTAGGTTTCCCACAGAACTGCAAAATCTGAACTTGTCGGAAAAATAATTTTGAAAAAAATCAGGGAAATATCAAGTATAGTAGAAGTTAGCAAAAGCAAATTTTCACTTTAAGTAAGTCATTACTGTAGAAGACTAATCTAACTTTGTATTAAACTCAATTAGTTAAATTACTACAGTAAATATTCTCCCTATGATAATTAGTTTTAACTCCCGATTACATGTATATCCTGCTCATAAACAGTAAATATAGGAACCCTGCTAAGAGTATTGCATTTAGGATCGCCTTAATTACTTACTAGTACGTGTCGGTATAATGGGCAGCGTGTCCATATTGATTTTGGCTTTGCGTCCACTTGTGCGTGGAATGCACTGTCTGCTGGCCCTCACGTGCTGACCATCGCTGAGCGTCTTGGCTGGAACATGGTTCGCCAATGAGGTGACGCATGAGCGGCCGTTAGTTTGCATATAAAGGTCCGAGATAAATTGTAGATTTGGCGGTCGTTGCACCCATTCTTTAATCTGGCCTCCCCTCTAACCCTTTTCGCATCGAAACCATTCATCTGGGGCCGTAATAAATTGCGCGGTCAGCTGCTTTTAGACCATCGCCTATGCTCCCTTATCTCGCCCTTCTTTGATGTAATGCTCGTGAATTTTGCAAAATAGCCTCTGTCCAGCGGCACGCAACAGCAACGGACTCGTAAACAGAACTGCGTGACTGCCAAGTTAAGCTTTTTACGCTGTTTTAATCGCATTGTTGAAATGGGAGGAGTTACGGGGTTATCAATTGAAATTTGCATAAATATTTTTAGACAAAGATGACACCAGTAACAAGATTTTTTTAAAATTTCGCTGGAATCGTCCATCTTCAGATAACGGCAGAAGCAGATTTCTTGGTTTTTCATATCTGGAGAACATGTTTCCAAAGGTGCATGTCGATGGTGCCTATACGGTCTTCAAGAAACTGAACTCAAACTGAGGTTTTTTTTTATATTTGAGCAAGTTGGAGTAAGGATCTGCCTGATATCTTCTTAATTTCTTGTTTACACATATTTTCTGGCTTTTAAGATTCTCGTTCGAAGGTCTTCTCGTTTCGAGCACATTTCGAGACGTTACGTAAACTTATTGAAAACTTCCCTCGTGTTTATGGAGTGTCAAGCTAGACTTTTGCCCCGGTTCTGAAATTTCAGCGTTTTTTTTTTTCGTAGCATGTTATTGATTCGGAATGGATAAGAGCCAGTGCGGCAGATAGGAAACAGGGACGGCTGTATTTTATAAATGATATAACGACGGAAATTTCACAGGTGTTTTGGTTTCTCATAAATGATTAGAAGTCGTGAAAAAGGTTATCCACCTTTTAATGCCGTTGTCAGAAAGGCCCGTCAGCAGTTTCCATGGACATGAACTCATGGATGTCAATTCCACGAACAGTATACACAAAGGTAAATCCACGCTGGGTTGAAAACTAGGTTACTCGCACCAGGTGACAATGCGCAAATGTGACCCGGCTAGTGTTAGAAACCAGTCTCCCGATGCTAAATGTTAACTCGATATCTATGGAAAAATTATACAGTATGTGCTGTCCAGCTCGTTAACATTGCAGCAGTTGGGTAGTTAAATAGTAAATCTGCATTAGACAACTTAAATTTCGTTATTTTCTAATTCATTGGAGTTAGTAAATGACCAATTACATGTGCTTTGAGACCTGAAATGTTTCATATTTTGGAATATTTGCTGCTTGCATATGCAGTTCGTAAATATACATTTATATAGGCCTACTGTATCATGGGATGGTACCTGAGTGTAAACAAATCATTCATTTAAGATTAATATACACTGTGCATGCACAGCCTGGAGGTAATGTTATACAATTGGGATACTCAGACAAAAGCTCTGCGAATCGTACTTTGGCAGTCATGAAGTCAACTTTGCACACGTGAATTCACGGCTGCTAAAATGCGATTCATAAAGCTTCTGTCTTGGGTTCCGCTATTATTTTTAATAATTTTGTGTCTGAAACAGAGCTGATATACATGAGATCAGGTGTGAAATTTTCCACCTGTGACGTCATGACGGCGCTGGAAAAAAAATCAGGATTTAGGAGCATTTCGTATTTTCGTACTAGGGTTATGCTCAACCTGAGCAGGCATATCTGCAAGCTCGGTCCACAGAGGGTTCGTACGTCTGTTTTTGGTCACCCGGCTGCTATTAGAGATCGGGTTGCCCATGAAGCACATCTCGTAGTTTGTCTTCATCTAATTTATCTAAATAGTCTTCTATTAGGTCCATTAGAATAGACGAGATTATACGCGATTTCTATATACGCATAAATGCTTTTTTTTTAAAAAAATAGAAGTGAAATTTAATCCTGTCTAAAATGGAGCCCCGCTTCGTTATTGTTGTCGATTTTTTTTTCGTCATTCTGGTTAATGGCGTCCATCTGCGGTTGATCTGGTTCACTTCCTGGTGCAAATGAGATTTAATAGGTATTAGGGCAAGGTCGTTCAATGGAAAGGAAAGGGAAGAAAGAAGAACCCCCCACCCCCACCCTCTCGTTTTTT
>JAQGAO010003572.1:0-16738 GCA_034697705.1 Ommatoiulus sabulosus | reverse complement strand
AAACTAACTTTAAAGAATACAAGAAGTGCAGTATCTTTGCGCCCCCTTTGATTTGCCGCCCTTGAGCATAATTTAAATTTTTTTCCTTTAAAAAATGTTTCTGCCCATTGAATTTTTTTGCGCCCCAAAGATCGCTGCGCCCTAGGCGGCCGCCTAGGTTCGCCTAGTGGACGGAACGGCCCTGCTTGAACATAGAATGTTCAATTCGATATTAGATAATAATTGTGCATGGATACACATGACGAGAAAGCAAAGTTTCAACAACTAAACTATTTCGTTACAGTATACTTCAGTAGTAAATCGCCTAACACTTATTGTAAAATTAATTTTTTGTTGTATTAACATAGATGTAGTTGAATTAAGAACCATTGCAGAAGATTGAACGAATGTTCCAGAATAAATGAAACAAATACTTGTTGCAGTTAGGCTTTTGGAATAATGCATAAAAACCGCTAGCCAATTGTGCATAAGAAGAAAATAATGCACTAAGGGGGAACAACCCCCCTTATATTGGTGGCGTTCAGTGGTTCATTTTACGATGGTGCTTGTGGACACCATAATATGGGGATATCCTATAAAGTAACACAATATTAATCGAATTCAAAATTTATCCTTAAATAGGCCTACTGTATGTACTCTACATACAGTCAGTTATTACGTAATGCAGCAGGAACAGGAACAAAACTCAATCTGAATGCATGTTCTTAGGAAATAAAGCAACAAAATAACTACAGCTTTCAATTATCATGTATTTGCAATTTAAACACACATATTTGTAAAAATATTACAAAATGTTAAAAGTAATTTAATGAACTATTAAATCAGCGTGGTTAGTACCTATTTAAACTTAATTTTTAATCGGGACACATTTAAGTTATATTTAACCGAATTTGAACAACTTAAATTAAACATCATATACAATATTAATAGGTGTTAATTAGAAATCTAAGTAGCATGGTCTCAACAATTAGCCACTCATGCTGACACATTGATCATGCAGTTTGCATAATGAAATGCGGCATGCACTACAGTATATCTTAATCTTACTTGTGTTTTTACAAATGTTGTAGTCTATGCACATTTTATATTGTTATAAATTTACATATAATTATAATAATAATTAAAATAATTGGCGTATTTGTGAGTTTTAAATAACACTTATTTAATAAGTGGAAAATCAGCCTGAAAATTCTAAATAGAAATAATTAACGTTTTTTCATTTAATGCATTATTGAGGGCATAGTGTTGACAAATGATTATATAAATACACATGTACCTGCCAACGGTAAGTGTCGCGAAGGCAGGACGTTTTTTTTTTGTGTGTGCCTCAGATCAATAATTCACGGATGTTATGGAAGTAAGAAGCAACTAAATCAAATTATTGCACTGCGATAACCGTATTTAATTACATCAATTATGTGTGAATATAATAATATTCTTTCCAAGTGTGAATTGGCAAGTATTTCAACTGGCATCGTATAATAATTAATGAAGATACCATTACAATAAATGCATTACTGACGATGAAGTATATTTGGCACATTATATTTACAAGCATTTTGCTAAACGACAGCCTTCTCGCGATTCCTATACTCATTTCTACCAAGAGAAAAACGTGTGAAGAGTGGTCAGCGATTTTAAATTTATCTAACAATGAACCAAAACCAAAAATCAGAAACTATAAACTGGTTTCTAAAAAAAATATACATGCATGTACATGTTAACCAGTTTTCACAAACTTGAGCGTACACACTGCAAAACCATTTTGAAGAAACTGAGCAGATGACAGAAGATTAAATTAAGATTTTCAGACGTAAGGACAGAAAATGTCACCAAAAGTTCGATAATTTCTCCCTCTATATATTAGACTCAAGAACTGTAAGTACGTTTTCAATCATGTAATAATTAATTATATCGTTTATACAGATTCGTAATTCAGCATCAGTTTTTTTTGTTCTTAAAAACATGTTGAAATATGTGAGAGAGACAGGAGAAAATTAAAAAACACCATCACGTCATTCTATTATTTTCCATTTCATTTCTTTTAACATTTGTCTATATGTATACAAAAACGTAGTTGTATAATACAAAAAAATGCCAACTATAGCTTGGAAATGAGAATTGAATGTCGCAAATGCAGACATTACATTCATTTTACGATGCTAACAACTGAATTTTTTAGCTTATCTCCAACGGTTTAAATTGGAAAATCGCTCAAACCGTGATTTTGTAGTCAATGTGTTTCCTGGAATACTCACAAATAAATTACTATTCAATTTCGCAATATGATTTTACTCAGCTGTTGCCATATAGGTGCAATTTGTGAGGTCTAGAATTATGCCTCACCATGTAAACATAGATAGTATCATATGCTATCAACAATTACACGTGCATGTGGTCACTCATGTAGATTGATTGATGATCTGTTTGGAAAATGGAATGTGTCAATATTTTGACTTCATTTATGTTTTTGCAATCTACTTCTAATGATAGGTGTTATCAAACCAAATATTTACGAATACACTTTTGGCAGTCAAGTCACTTTTTTTCCGCTGTTTTTAAATCAGTTCATGCATTTATTTTTCACACGTGACTTCATGACTGATAAAAGTGCCATTCGTAAAGCTTTTATAATGGTGAGAAACTTACTGATAATTCAATAAACAATTACAATACACGTGAAACAATCACTATATTTCTTAGTTTGACTAAAACTCGTTTAATGAGTGTGAAATTAACCCAATCTTTTTTTTAAAACTGAACTAACTCATCCTCATTTAATGCATAATTGAAATGATTGTGTCATCAAGCGATGTCATCCTTGCATGCAAACGCAAACTGTCTCAGAGGCATAGCGTTTTAGCTAGGCTTCAAATAAATAATTTACGCATGTTATAGCAGCAAGAGGCAACTACCCCAAATTTCTTCACTGCGCTTACAGGATTACACCAATTAGCCATGAATATGTTAAGATTCTGCCCTGATATAAATAGGCATGCAAGTATTACAACTTCATACGTTCAGAAATGGCATCACAAGCGACAGATAACATTGTAATGCATGGACCGATACACGATGAAATATATTTGGCACTGACACCATTGACAAAAATTATGCGACTCCATGGTCTGTTCCCTATCTCTGCTAATTTTGACCGAGTGGATAATGTCCAAATCCAAAGCGTTGTGAGCAATTTAAAATTTAGCTGGGGTTCAAAATTAATGTTTTTCAGCATCGTGGCATTTTGCGGGATATGTTGCTGCTTTTATTCGGTTATTTGGGACTACGCCATTTACATGTACCTTACAGACCCATTGGAAGCCATTGTTGTAATTCTCAATACAATAGTAGTATTTTCGGATGCCGCCACAAATTTGATTTCGATGGTTATCCAAGGGGGAAAATGGAAAGCCTATTTCGAACAATGGCAACAATTGGATAGTTTACTGGGTATAACATCGGACAGAAAATTCAGAATTTATGTTAGAACTGTCTCCATAGCTTATACAGCTTATGCTTGCATGGCCTTGGGGACGGCGTTGTATGCGGTCATTGTGAAATTTTCCAGCCCGGTTGAAGAAGACTTCACCGGTGATGGATTTGTCATCGGGCTAATTTGTTACAGCATTTTTTTTAATGGATGTCAACTGTTGCCAGAAATACTTTTCTCTTGCTTTTCTTTTGCAATAAATCTGAGATTTTCATCCCTCACGCAAAAAATCAACCAAGTTTACAAAAATCCATCCTGGAGTTCTGGCACCGAACAATTTCGAATTGAAAGAGAACTGGAAGCATCGAGAATCGCATTTCAATGCTTAATGGATATTATAAAAAGTACAAATGCTATCATGGGACCAACTCTTCTACTTTGTGCTTTTGTCACCACTACGTATATGTCTACGATCGTTTTCATGTTCTTCTTCCAATCCTTACCCAACACTGGGGTCGCTATAATGAAGGCATTTTATTCAAGCGTTTGTCTTCTTCGACTTATGTCTATATGTTTCTTTGCTGATGGAATCAAGAGAAAGGTAAGGATGCAGTCACCGTATTTAAATTTCTCCTAAATCTGTCATAACTATATAATAACATGCCATTATTGCATATACTGAACCTATCTCCTGTTTTTACTCTTATGTTAAAACTGATACGTAAGAATACTCGTCAGTTTGAAATTACTTAACCTTTTTTTCTTCAATTTTTAGTTGGAGAACTTAAAAAGGGTAATATATCTAATTCCAGCTGTTCACAACTCTCTCAAAAGTTCTGAAGAGGTGCGTTTATATTTAAACACGTATTTTCAAACATTATTTAAAAGTTACATGAAAAATCTTTTTATTTTTAATTAGTTGACATTGTTTTTAACATGCACCACAACATCATCGGTTTCTATTACTGCCTGCGACTTTATCGCAGTTGATAAAGAACTTTTCAATAAGGTAATTTATCATCATTATTTTGTGTATAGGTGATCATATTTTAATGTAAATCGTTCTGGGTATATAAAGTGCACGTGATTTGCAACAACCTCATAGCAAAACATTAATTTTCAATTTTTTTAAAAATTAATTGTAAAAAAAAACCTTTCAAAACGAAACATGGCAAATATGTATTTTACAACAGCAAACATGTACGAACGTGAAGGTTAATTGAAAACATACAAGAATTTCTAAAAGCTACTTCTAGCTAATTTTCCTTTGTCAATGTAAGAAAGAGCTTGGTCAATATACATGTAATGCGTACATTATTGATAAAAATAATTAATATTCCCAATAACGTACACCTATCAAGTCGAGCATAATTTTTGGAGCTCTCAAATTATACCACATGTAAATTTGTATATGATAACAGCTAATTAATTAAGTCTGGTTACACAGCAGTTTATATAGGAAGTGGTATGTGAGAATTTCAAATTCACGATTCGCACAATTATAAAATATTAACCGTTATAGATAGGGCAAGATATCAAATAATAAAGTTGTAAGTCAGCGTAAAATCCTTGCAATGGGCGCGTTTGCGACATTTAATTATCAATAATCCAGCAGAAAAAAAAGGACATTTCTGTTTTCAGAATTTACTCAGCTGTTATCATATATAGATAGTTCTAGAGGTTATGAATTAGTTCTCA
This sequence comes from Ommatoiulus sabulosus, assembly GCA_034697705.1. Lineage (NCBI taxonomy): Eukaryota > Metazoa > Arthropoda > Diplopoda > Julida > Julidae > Ommatoiulus > Ommatoiulus sabulosus. Next base: position 11,610 of record JAQGAO010003572.1, on the reverse strand, counting down.
TCTTGTATATACTGTTTATCATTGTTATTGATAATTATATGTCGCATGATAAGAGGTTTCTTGCGAACCTCTATCACTATTACAGGTTTTTTACGGTTAACAATTAAGTTTGAAATCGCACGAAACGAAAATTTGAAGTTAAACGTGCAATGTGTTTCTAAAATCCTCACTTGTCATTTTCCATTCATCTGTTTGATTAGATTATAGAGGTAATTTGAGATATCCTGAATTATTCCTTACACTGTCTATACTGTATTACAGAATATGAAAATCAATGTCATATTTTGCCTTTTTTACTTTTGCAGAAGCTATAATAATTAACACTCATATTTTCTATGTGATTTACTTTATAGGTAGTGGGAGCAATCCTCACCTACACAATCACTATTTTTGAATTCTATGAAAATCAAAAGAGTGATGATAAGTTTGTCCATAGTTATTTAAACACGGCTAGCTGTAAGTTTGCTTATGTGACATTTTTAAAAAATGACATTTCCCGTTTTTAACACTTAAATAAACATACACATGTGCCACTTCACCTGCAGTATAAGCTCAAAGATTGTATAAATAGCATCTCAGCCTCAGTTAAGAGCCTGGCATTTCTAATGTAGACCTATATTTACAAACTGCGGTGTTCTATAGTTACACTGCGTTCATCATATTACTTACCTGTCATTTCCTTATTAAGTTGCAAGAAAGCACTCGTATACAGCAACACAATAGTAAAAACAATGCGACATAGTACACTGTTATAATAAAGTCTGTAAATATAACCACTAAACTCCTATGTGTATTGGTACTAATTTAATGAAATTTAGTTGTTATACACATTTTGATTTCTGCATTTCAGCGACTTTTCAACCGTTTCTCAGAAATGGATATGTATTCTCACACAATCTCTTATCAATAAAGTTACCAGTTTTAAAGGATCAAGTTATTAGATTCAAACTTTGCTAAGTAAACTAAAGCAGTTCAATCGATCCAGTCTTAGTTATTCGACGTACTAATGTTTTTAAAAATAGGACAACTTTCTGCCAAACCAGCAATATCAGTCAATTTATTTTTATTGTTCTGGTGCCAATGAATGCATAATGTACAGCTGTACCATGTACATGCTAGGCTATGTATTAAAAATCAGCAATGGTAAAGTTTTAAATAAATAAAATTGTAATAATTTAAATAAGCCTGGAAACAATGTAATACTCATATATTGATATTATTTGTCATGGCGACCAAATATATATTTTCCATCCGGAGTTAATCCCATCTAGATGTTTACTGGACTGCAAATGAAAACATTTTACTTATAAAATGAATTGATTCGTATTCAATAATTTAACCCTAAATTGGAAACAACTGCAAGCGTTCTATCTGTATACTGTTTAAACAGTACATGTATTAAAATTTGAAGAATAAAGGCCGTTGATAATATAAAACTAGATGATTTACTTCATATGTATAGGTCAGGGAACATAAGAAAATTTACATTTGGTTTGATAGCATCGCGTTTCCATCACATATTAATAATTCCAGCATGCTATGAAACTAGATGATTTACTTCATAGGTCAGGCAATACAAGCAAATTTACATCGTTCGATCGCATCGCGTTTCCATTACATATTAATAATTCCAGCATGCTATAAAAAATATGACGATGTTAATTCTTATGGACACATCATTCATTTGTATAAGAATGCCATTTCGGTGTAAGTCGAGCTACGAACCTTTCCAAAATGCAATAACTTGGGTTTATTGAATAGTAATAGCCCTGAATTCCACTTTTATGGAGAGCTTCTTCTAAACAATGACAAAAATTGGACAGTTTATTTATAACCAAATCTGATACAAATCTAAACTTTTACATCAAGTAATTTTATGTGGCTTATTGTGCAAATAGCATCTGCCGCTTCTGCTATATAGGTCCAGCGTTACACACGTACTGGGTCATTGTATTATTGTCGGACTAATTTTCTACGTCATTTTTGACCGAAAGTCAACTGCTACCTGAACTTCACTTCATATTCTTTATTTATCTATTAATAGTATACTTGTATATTTGGCAAAGAAGGCTAGTCTAACAGTTGAACTTATGTTTAACCTCTCCGAAAAAATCAATTTTGAAGTTGAATTGGAAGATTTGAGAATTGCATTTCAAAGTTTAAAGAATGTCATCAGAAGTGTGCCTGATTCCATGATATGTGTGATTCTTTGGACGTCCCAGAAGCATGTTTTGGAAAACTACTGTATTCAAGTGTTGCCTAAATTCGACTGATGTCAGTTTTTTTCTTTTTTGAAGAGATCGAGCCAATGGTAAGATGTTTTATTTTATTTTTAAATCACACAAAATGCATTAGATGCTGTCATGTTATGCAAGTTTAAATGAATGCAAATCCTATTTTATATCTAGATTCGACATGTAGAAGTAATAGGAATAACGCAGACCAATGGACTTGTTAGACTGGCCAGTTATCAAACTTAAATTAAACTATACCTGTATATACAGTGTATATACATTTAGTTTCTGATGTTCCTTGAATACGCCTGTGGAGAAGTTCTTTATTCCGTTTACAGCAATGGAGTTTTTCGCTATCGATAAGGAACTATTCACTATAAGGTATAACTGCAGATGGCTGGTTTTATTCTCACCTATACACAATAACTCCTTTTGAATTTTATGAAAAACAGAAGATCGACCAGAGTTAATACAATATTAGGACATGTTCAAGTAGTTTGTGCTCTTCTAATTTACAATTTTAACGTATCTGCAACGGTTTCTGAGATATCTGCAAAATTCCCAGACCAAGCACATGGATGACCTTGAACGTGACATTCAAGGTAGCAGAGAATATGATTTCCGGATAGCTCATGGTCGACTCTAAAAGTTACTTGAAAGAATTATCTTCGTATCTGTTAGCATTTTAAAGATATAATTTTTTTCTCTGGGCAAATTAAGACTTTACCAATCACCCTGTATAACATTTCCACCCAGGTAAGATTTAATAATGCATAGTTAGAAATTCATTTCATTATCATAGATCAAGTCTAATCCAGAATGCATGTCTTTAAATTTAATCTGTTCGCTTTTAAAAATAATAATAATACATTAATGATAAAAAATGAACGTTAAGTATAACAGGGTTCCCCCAGAAATTTCATTTTCAATTTCACTGACTTTTACAGGTTTTAAAAAATTGGACACTGGATTGACGGGAAAGAATTTTTAAAAAAATTTATGTTAATTTTTTTAAAAATGAAAAATTTTGTATTCGAAAAATGTTGAAAATTTGTGTTCGGAAAAATTGGGAAATTTTGCAGTTTTGTCCTCGAAAAATTTGGTAAATTTGGAAAACCTAGAGAATTTTGAAAATTTAAACACGGAAAACGGGGACAATTTTGCTAATTTGTACTCGGAAAACGTGGAAAATCTTGCAAACTTGTACTCAGAAAACGTGGAAATGTTTGCAAATTAACACTTAAAAAATGTGGAAAATTGTGTAAATTTGTACATGGAAAACGTGGAAAATTTTGCAAATCTGTACTTCGAAAATGTGGAAATTTTTTTCAAATTTCTATTCGGAAAACGGGCCCTGAGCTAACCTTGTAGAAGTATTAATTTTGGATTGCCATGACTGCGTTGTATTTTTTTGACTTTTTCAAAATAAACTATTTATCCCTGACTTTTCCAGGTTTTCCAGGACTGGGGGAACCCTGTATAACATGGTAGTGGTAAATATATAAAGTGTAATAAACGATTTATTAATGAGCGTGCTTATGTTTGAAAAAAAAAACGGATAATGTGTGATCATGCATAAAATAACTTAAGATCACAACCTTTTTATCAGAGAGAATTTATGAGATCCATTTCAAACTTGGTATGAAATTGCAATTCTTAAGTTATTAAAATTTTGTTGATTTTAATTTATTTTATTTAATCATTGAATTTGTATACAGTATTTATTTTTCTTCAGGAAATTTATAAGTACTACATGTATTGGAACAAGGGTACAGTCAAGTATAGGCAGAAAATTCAAAGAGGCTAAATTTTCTCTAGAAGTTGAGACAAATAATGTCGTACATTTGTAGTAAGTATGGAATCATATGTTAAAATGTTTCGTAAAACTAATGTAAAATTAACAAATAAGGATGATCACAGCGTTTTCCAATTTCTATTTAAGATGATGATTAAAAATTTACTTTTTCACGTTATTAATTCTTTAACCGATAAAACCAAACTTATTTCTTATTTTTAATACTGTTTGTTTGTAAAAAATGCACAAAAAACTATCAGCTATGAGGATGTGCTGTTTCATCATCAAATAAGTATAAAACACTGCTAATTCGTAATGTTCTTACGCCCATAGTCAATACATACCATGGATTTACATGTATGCCTACGTTCGTCAAGTAAATTGATAATCCATTTCACTTTTTACTGCTTTGCTAATGACGACAAACTGACGAAAAGAAATCAACATCAAATGACGATACACGTCGTTCATAATAAACTTTTTTACTAACATTTTCCAGTTAACACGCATAACTACAGCAATTATCCTGTCATCATTGAGTTAAGCAATTTTTTTAGGTTTGTATTTCATCTGTGCTCAAGTTAATAATGCATCAAAATAACAAGAAAAATCTACCTTTAAGTGGGGTAGTCTAAGGTATTCCGAATAACAATACCTCTTCGCATTCCCATTTTTCATTTTTAGCCAACTCAATTATCAACAGTGATATAGATCTATTAAAGCTGCACTAACAAATCAGGGTAAAACTAAATCAAATAATTTAATTATTACATTTTAAAAAAAACGGCGTTTAATTTCAAATTCCATGGCTAATTAGCACCATAACCTTAAAAGGACTATAGTTAACATTAAAACCTGCATAGTAATTAAAAAATTACTGTCTCGGGGAAAGATTTATTTAGAATAAAATGTTCCAGTTTTGTTTTCAAAGTCATTTGGAAAACCATCATTAATGTGCCCTCAATATAGATTAAGCTTATCACGTAAGAAGTCATTTTTTCTTGATTACGTCGTGCATTACACAGCACATTAATTATCCATGCATTTTGGTAAAAAGCTGATGCAATATTTCTTCAACAGCCTTCCATTGGTAAAAGAGATGAGAACATTATGATAATACATTGACTGGATTTAATTGCCCGCAACCAACAGCTGCGAGTAAATAAAGTTGTGCTTGGGTATAAAAGGTTAAATCTGCACGAGTATTTGTACAGAAATGACCTCGACTACTTCAGAAATTCGTGTGATTCATGGAACTGTGCACAATGAAGTATATTTGGCACTGAAACCATTGATAAGCATAATGCGAATCCATGGTCTCTTTCCAATTTCCACGCATGACACCGTTCAAGGTGGAAATGTCCAAACCGCTGACAGCCTTTTGAAAAACCTGTGGGGGTCAAAACTTTTATTTTTAAGCATTGTGGCATTTTGTGGGATATCATGCGTTTGGATTAGTACAATTTTGGACTACGCTATTTACATTAAAGATCCCGTGGAAAAGATAGTTATAATAGTTACGTTATGTTTGTTATGCATGGTAGCAATCATCAATTTATTTGCGATGGTTGCTCAAAGGTCCAAATGGGGTGCATATTTCAAGCAGTGGGAACAACTGGATAGTTTGTTAGGTTTAACCACGGATGAAAATTTTCGAAATTACGTGAAGAAAGTTTCTGTAGCTTACACGATTTACGCCTCTGCAACGATAGGGGCTGCTTTGTTCTTAGTGATTCAAAAGTATGTAAATCCCGATGAAGATTACACGGGGGACGGTTTTTCAGTAGCAATGATATGCTACAGTATTTTTATTACCGGATGTCAGCTGTTGCCAGAAATCTTATTTTCCTGCTTATTGGTTGCGATCAATTTTCGATTTTCCATTATGATAAAGCAAATTCGACAAATCGTTAACACTCAATCAGCTGGAATTGGAAACCATGATATCAGACGTGAATTGGAAGAGTCGAGAATTGCATTTCAATGTTTAATGGATATTATCGAAAGTACAGACGAATTTATTGGACCAATCCTTTGTTCTTGTGTTTTCATCACTTCAACATATTTGTCGTCGACAGTATTTTTCCTTTTTTTCCAATCTTTGGATAACCCGGGATTAATTTCTTCAAAAATTGTATATGCCAGCGTTGCCTCATTTCGCCTGATGTACATCTGCTTTTTTTCTGACGAGATTAACCGGAAGGTAAGGAATATTGTCTACATGTAATTAAAATCAAATGCCTCTAGCCACGATCTCAAGGTTAAAACTGGCAATTCTTAATACAGTATGTAACACTTGGCTATCAAAAAGTAGGCCTACTTCTAATTTTTATTGAGCTCTATAAGTATATAAGTATGTCTACATGTACATGTACGTCAAAAACATGTATTATCAAACAATATAAACGTAGCTTAGGTAAGTTAAAATTTTCTGTTTTTTAATTTTAAAAAGTATGGTCTTTTTGCATACAATACGCATTGATATCAGGAACTACTTTAAAATGTTACGCAATGTAGGGTTAGAAATACATATGACATAACAATATGCGAATAAGTATAGCCTACACATTTCTGCTTTGCTACCGTAGCTGAAAATGTCTTTCATAGAAATTGCTTATAAATGCTTCTACAAATTTTAGTTGCAGAAACTCAAAAGGGTTATATACTTAATTCCAGCAGATCAATCAATCATTTCCCAAAAAAGTTTTGATGAGGTAAGTGTACACATACAGTTACAACTAATCATAAATTCATAATATCACTTTTCAATTAAAATGTTTTGCTATTTAGCTGATGTTGTTCTTTAACTGCATCAAGAAGGCAACGGTTAAATTTACGGCCTGGAAGTTTTTTGCTATAGATAAAGAACTCTTCAATAAGGTTAAACTAAGAAATTATTTTCAATAAATACATGCGTGTGGAATTTGATTGCTTAAAATGTACATGCATACTAATGCGAAATGTGTCATTTCATTTTAGGTTGTAGGTGCTATACTCACCTATACCATCACTATATTAGAATTTTACGAAAATAGCAATAATGATTTCAGTTTCACTTATTGTTCAGAAGAATCTTAAGCAATTATTTCTCGTAACGAAATGGTTTTAGTATTTTAGCCCAAGCACGTCTGTACGATTAGTCTGTACCTTTCATTTAATTTTTTATTCATATACTGTAAATGCATGCATTCGTTATTTAGAACGTCATTCATTATGTTTGCTTACCATTATAATGCCCTGTACACGCTAAATTGCCTAACGTTAAAATGGTAGCGCTAATAAATGAATTTAGCCAGTATTTGTTAATTAATTGTTACCTCCTACCAAAATTTCAAAGAGTACTATATTTGTCAAAATGTACACATTATATGTATATTTACTTGCACAGAGGAAGATAACATATGTGCATTCAGAAATTGTTTACATTGTTTATCTGACTTTGTGATTATATGTTGTTAATTGTTAAAATTCAGAATTAATTAAGATAATGAAAGTTTCGCATATTTGCAATTACTGATGTAGCCTGTCACACCAGGTATAGAAATAAATTTCTTTTTATCAGTATTTCACCTTTTGTTCATATGAGTACCATGTTCAACATATATAAAAACCGTAATACTCATTTTAGATAAGCATGTAGCAACTTATGAACACGCCGTATATGCTAACGTGTTCAAATTAGCTTAAAGCTGATTTGAACACGTTGACTGAGAAGCTAATAGTCATGATAGCCATGAGTTATCGCTTTCGTGTCTAAATTATTCATATTTATCCTGCATTTATTTCTTATTCATCGCATATATTTGACGTACTTTTAAAAAAGTGTTGAGTCATAATCGCATCTACTTAATTTTAATTCTACCTTGTCGTCGCAAATAAACAAGGATAATATTTTAAAGGTGATGTAAAAACAGTCCAATTTTTTTTTAAAAAAGAAATGTCATGTTTGCATCACTTCAGTTACATTTTTAATCTTGCTCGGTTTCATGTCACACGAAAGCGTGACTGATGACAACATCTGTACGTCTATGTATATAGCTGTCAATGCAAGAGATTAAAAACAAGCTTTTATTTTATAGTTGACATGTAATTGAAGTTATTATGATGTTATTACATAGTGTTTTCAGCTATGAATTAGTAAAACACGCATGTAAACGACAAAACGGAAGCTAATTTCCCTGCATGCATGCATGCAATCATCAATTACAAGATAATTAAAAGAGTCATTTAAGTGTCAGAAGCCTGGTGATTTTGTGTCACTTGATAACTCCATAGATATTAGTAGTGAATACATTAAGATTGTGCTCACGTATAAAAGGTGTAAATAAAAACCGTCAAAAATGCAGATATGGCCTCAGAATCATCAGATAATCGAGCGGTCTGTGGATCCACATACGATGAAACATATCTGGCTTTCAGACCATTGACAAACATTATGCGAATTTACGGCCTATTTCCTGTTCTCATTGACTCCTCCATCCAAGTTTCTAATTTCCAAAGCATTATCAATAATTTGAAATTCACTTGGAATTCAAAATTACTTCTTCTGAGCATTGTGACATTTTGCGCAATAGTCTGCATGAACGTTTTCGTATTATTAGCCTATGCACTGCACACTGCAGACCCCCTGGAAAGAATCGTGTTCACCATAAATGTAACAGCATTGTGTCTGCCAAGTTATATCAATTTATTTAGGATGGTTGCCCAAGGGCCCTACTGGAAAGCGTATTTCAAGAAGTTTCAAACGCTGGACATCATATTAGACATAACTCTGGACAGAAAACTCCGTTCTTTCGTTAAGTCTGTTTCCGTAGCTTATGTTTCATACATTTCGGTTGTAGTGTTAAGCGCAGGGCACGCAACTTTTCTAAAATTGACCAGTCCTGATGAAAAAGATGATGGAGGTCCGGGTCTTTTTATTGGCTTGTATTGCTACGCCATTTTTTTAAACGGGTGTCATCTTTTGCCAGAAATACTTTTCGTTTGCATTTCTGTCGCAATAAAGGTTCGCTTTTCAGAGCTAGCGAAGAAAATCGGTCTAATTACGGAAACTCGAGGATTTAATGACGACCAAATAAAAATTGAACGAGAATTGGAGGAGGCAAGAATCGCTTATCAAATTTTAGTTGAAATTGTTGAAAAAACTAATACAATGATAGGCCCAACTCTTTTTTCGTGCGTTCTTGTGGTCTCTACGTTTTGTTCCTCTCTCGTGTTCATGGGATTCGTTCAAACGAATGATAACCCAGGAATAGCTATTTCGACGACGATATTTTCCATCGTTTGCCTTCTACGTTTGATGAATATATGCTTCTTTTCTGATGGAATCAAAAGAAAGGTAAGATAAAGTAACTGATTTGACAGTAGCACAGACCCGTACGTATACAGACGGACTTTGTGATTATTTATTTTAAATAAATAGAGTTTGTATACAAACTCTATTTATAACAAATACATGTATATATATATATATATATATGTAGTTTAAATGACCAAGTGAATTAATATCGGGAAGGAATATCACAAAAATGCCACATGTATATAGATAGTCATTAAAAAGATCAACCCTGTCGTTTTCGATTTTTTTGCAACTCAATTAACAAAAATATTTTAATTCCTAGACTTAGATACTTTTAGTTAATCATTAAGAGTTTTAAAATAAAAAATGGCAAACTTTTACTAAAATATTTGGTTTGTGCTTAAGTTTAAAACCAACATGATGGATTGTATAAACGTATTTCAATCTTTTGAAACAAATATTAGTATAACAACTGTTTTGATTTGTTTTTAGGTTCGCGTGTTGGCGAAACTGATTGTTTGTCATGAGCTTGACAAAATTTGTTTTGACCTTTAAATTTTCCCATGTTAAGACGAGATTGATGACATTAGTATAAGGCGATCTGCATTGCACAACCCGTTTGTTAGAATTTACTTTTTATTACAATTTTAAATTTACTCATCTATACCTACATGTATAACCCAATTCATTGCTAACATTGCGTGGGTAAGGTACAGTTGTCGAGTCATGTTTCAGGAACATTTTAAATCGTATTATCGTTAGTTGTACATGTATAAAATAAGCAAGCGGTGAAGATCCTTTTCATGCTGTTTATAATTCATTTAATTACTTCAGATTTATCTCTTAAATGATTCAGGAAAAGGAATTCAAAAGGACTATTTATCTAATTCCCGCAGTTAAATTAAGGTTCTCTCAAACCAGTACTGATGAGGTCTGTTGATAAATAAGCATTTTTTAAATTAATTTAATGTATTCTGAATTAATTTTTGATATAATCAACTACTTTTCAGTTAGGGTTAATCCTACAAAGTAGCAAGAAAACTTCCGTTACGATCACAGCTTGGAAATTCTTTAACATTGATAAAGAATTTTTCAATAAGGTATTATTCATAATTGTAACGTAGATATTTTTTTCGAAAAGGGACAAGGGAAGCTTAAATTGTGCGGATGCAAAAGCACTTTACTACCAAAAGTAACCAGAATATAGTTTATTTCGTTCTAGAGAGGCTTAGCTCCTATAACTACATCATAACTATATTGCTATTAAATTAATGGTAGAATTTGTGCGATAATTATGCATGTACATGAAATGTTAAATCACAAATGTTTTGGTATAGAAATGTATACATGTAGGTATTGAAAGAAAATAGCTTTCAATGTTATTTACATTTTTTTGCATTTGTTGTTACAATATGATTTTAGTTATACAAAAGTATAGAAATGTATAAATATTGTAATAAAACAGCTTTGAAGTTAATTCGATTTGAGGTATGTTAGGTTTGGTATTTTTGTTTGGCCCCATATTCGTTAGCCACTCTATACATGTATAGTAGCCACAACATATGTTCGTTTATTTGAACTAGAAAGGTTTCCATTAAAAGAACATAGTTTGCTGAAGTTTTGTGTTTTATTCGGGCTGTTAATTTGACTGTTGTTAAATGGGGGCATGAGGATAACAACTGATGCCATGAAGGAATATGGTGCGAGGCATACGGTAGCTAGATTTGGATTGAAAGTACTTATATTAAAATCCGCAGTAAAGATTTTCTCTGATCTGGAAAATGAATTTTTTGTTGACTGAATGAAATTTTTAGTTGGAAATAACGCTGGAAGATTACAATAAAAACCCAACATTTAGTCACTATGAAAACAAGACACGGACATGTTAAAATCGCAGATGAAATTAACATTGAAATTTGTGCTGAATTTTAAATTAAAGTTATATGTAGTTTCCGTTTGAGTTTAAATTAATATAACAAACCAGTGGATATATGCCCTTCTGGATAGTATTACACTATCAATGCACATGATGTCTCCCATGAAATTAGATAAATTACGCGAATTTAGACCAACTTGGTTCTACACTGTAAAAACATAGTCTTATTTTTAGATCTTTTTCTTGTCTTAAACCTACGAGAAAGGGGATTTTTCATCAATTTAGACATTTAAAGTGTCAAACTACTTTACATTTGTTATTTTAAGTTGCTAAACGTGACTACAATGACAGCAATTTTTATTTTTCCTGCTGTTTTGTTTTAATGTCTTAAACTAAGACCTTATCA
>JAQGAO010003571.1:0-16738 GCA_034697705.1 Ommatoiulus sabulosus | reverse complement strand
GGACGACCTATGTGGATGGCCCCTAATAGGAGTGGACATTTGGAACTCCCCTCATTTGCACTAGGAGTCCACCTTAAGGCTGTCAACACAAGAATTTCCACTTTGAAAACTAATCAATTGTGCGCTAAATATATCAGAGAATAACGCATGTTTAAGTCTTTATTTTCGCGAATTTTTTATAGATGATAAATTAATGATATTGATAAAGGGAAACTTTCAGACAGCCGAAAAAATCGTTGGATAATGGCATACTGTGCATTTATTGGGAAAACTTCCTGCCGTGATTATTAGATAAAATATTCTTTTGTTTCCCCAATAAAAACAACTATCAATTTTCCACAAATTATCGATCTACACACTAATGTACAAGATGCATTATTATATAAATAAAAATCCGATATGTAGTTTAAATAGCTATTTAATAAGTAGATAAGTAAAATTAAGCCATTTTTGAGAGATTTCAAGGAGGCAAATTAGTGAATAATTCCGATTTTTTTAAAATTTAGAACTTTATAAACTACCAAATATATTACAGAAATTAAAAATAAAATAAAATATTATAATGTCTTACTTTCCATAAGAATATCAAGTAGGATATAAAAATCGGTGACTTTTATGTCAATTTAGATGTCATAGCACTCGAAGAGCTTCATTTTTATATCGTGATGGACAGATCGAGTGTCAAAAAGGGTGCAATCAATGTGATGTACAGCATGTTTTCTTCATTTCATATTTGCAAAAAATTCATTTGCAAAAATCATTGTATGAAATACGACTGTCAATGTTTCACGTTTTCCCGAGTACAAAAATGCAAAATATTCCACATTTTCCGTGTAGCCTAATTTTATTACAAAGAAACAAATGAAAAAAATGACACGTGTAAAACGTGGACACATTGTCAAAATTTTCAGTTTTCTCAATGATAAACTTTAAAATATTTTTACGATTTCCCCAAGTACAAAGCAGCCAAACTTCCACATTTTCCCCGATAACAAATTTGTAACATAATCCACGTTTTCCCGAAGTACAATTTTTTAGAAAATCAAAGTTTTTCAGATAAAAAAATGTGGAACATTTTCCAACAATATCCAACTTGTCAGAGCATTTAATTTTAATTTTTTTTTTACATTTTCTCCGAGTACAAATTTGCAAACGTTTGAAACGTTTGAAAATGTTTAAATTTGTACTCAGAACAAGTTAAAATTTTTTAAAATTTATATTTGGAAAACGTAGAAAATTTTTAAAATTTGTATTCAGAAAACATATTTTTTTGTTCCACTTTGTCAACATGTGAGGAGTAAACGACGAGCGAGACAAGCTTGGAGGAAAACGTTTATTCGCTCGGAGGCCAACTAGGTCCCGAGGCCGCGTATAACTTAGCAGAAGAAATGTACATAAGACCCACGTAGTGGGAAAGCAAAAAGCACGATCGATTAAAGAGTAAAACCTCTCGAACAAAAATTCTCAAAAATACCAATAGGCGAGAAAGAACACTTCAGGTGAGATGAGAAGGATCAAATTGTAGTCGAGGAGGACGTCAACTTGAGGTCCTTGCTCCTTTGAAGACGGAAGACACGACTGCCCAACCTTAGCTATGCCAGTTTTTTTTATTGTGCGGCCTGGAATGTCCCTCCTGTTGACCATGGGGGTCATTTTTCCTGTAACGTGGGTCAAAAAAGATATTGACCTGCCCTAATTGGGCTGTGGAATCCCTTTACGTGACGGGATCAGGAATGTAGGTCCCGACGACCTTCGGAGTGGCTTTCTCCGTACCAAAAGGGCAAGGGCCCTGACATCCCCCCACTTTATGAGGGAGCAATCCACGGCGACCTAGGAAGAGAAAAAACAGTAAAAATAATAAAGAAAGCTCAAGGAAAAAACAGAAATTGGGAAGGGAGAGGGTCACGACAAGGGGAAGGAAATACAAACCGGACGAACAGTTAAACCCAATGAAAGGATGCCCGACGGGCATTATCCCTCCAATCCGGGGGGTTACGGCGCTCTTCGCGAAGGGCCTCACGTGGGTGTCGATGACGAGCTTCGTGTTCTCTGGTGGCAGCGGAACCTGTACCAGGGGCGTTGTGAACGAGGCAGAACCATGGCGAGCGACGCAAACGAAGAAAGCGGCGCTGGATACGGACTAGAGCAGATGGCGGACTAGCTGGACGGGCTAAGAGCCTATGGTAAGGCATAGGGCCCCGAAGAATAGCACGAATCATACATGAGGTAGAGACAACGTTGCCGTACACCATCACACTGTCAAAACCCGCATAATGTGCAGGTGCGGGTTCAGGGGCCGCAACGTCACGAATCTCAGGTTCGAAGTGGTTGGCGCTGACAGTTCTCGAGACAAAACGGGGTGTCGGTGGGGCGGCAGCTGACACAGTAGGTGGGATGATGTCAACCGGGCGTACAGGACTAACAATCTCCATGATTCGTGGGGGAGACGATTCTACTGCCGCTGAAAAGACGTCAGAAGGAGAGGATTCTGAGGACCAGTAACCACCCGAGGGGGACGTACTGATCGCCAGGGGGCTTGGGGAAGGAGGGATAGGAAAAAACGACGTATGAGTGACCGGAATTGAGCGGGAGGGGCATGGGAGGTGGATGAGTGGTGACAAAGATCAAACGTTTTTAGTAATTTAAAAAATATTCCGCTAATAATATTTATAATAATTTCTACTTTTTTAATCATTGAAAAATTATTTAGAAAAGCTTAATTTTTTGTCAGCCATTCCTTCCAATTAATTCATATACTTTCTATTTTCAATATGAGAATTTCAAATTTTAAAACTTTTTATAATGATTTATAAGCTAGAATTTTCTAAATTTCTATCTGTTTTCGAGTACAAATTTGTAAAATTGTCAACAGTTTCCGAAGCTAAATTTTTCAAATTCTGTAACCTGCTCTATTTTATAAATTATTATACGCGTTTAGCTAGCAATTAGACTGATCACCTGTTTCGTCCTCGAGATTTAAGAGCAGTGAACACTAACGTATTTAAACCAAATGATCTCAATTTATTTACACAATACAGAAAATCTCATTAAAACACTTGCGCAATAGGCACGTTAAAAACGCCCTCAACTTTTGTTTACATCTTAAAATGAATTTACAATTTACATGCGATAAAACTTCGAAACAGCTTTGAAAGAATGCACGCTCGGAAATATCGACTTAAAGTGTGCTCGATTTGCAGTCAAATTATAATAAAATTCAATCCAAAACATTTCCAACTCACGATCCTTTGTATTAAGTTAATGCTCGAGAATGCATCGAAATAGACCACCTTTGGGAATCGATGCCAAATAGGAGATCGCTGATGAGAAGTTGATCGCAAACCCACGCATCAAAATGACCAAAAAATGACGTCATTATGTCCGCAAGAATGCGAAAAAATGACGACATCTTAAACGAAATAAATGACGTCTTTTTCGACTAACAAAATGACGTCATTTTTTGTTCATTTTTAGGCCTAAAACGAACGTCATGTATGAGACATTTAATCAAAAAATTAAAAAAAAATCATATTGTTTATCATATTATCATTATTCATCCTCTAATCCTACTTGTAATTGAAATACATTGACGGAATTAATTTGGAAATAAATTGTTTGAACTTAACCGGTTTCAATCATGCAACCTACCATCTATAGAAACATCATGTTATCCACTGCGCTATCCATGCTCGCAACTTGAAAGGGTCTTAAGATAGTAGAGAAAAGGAATCGAAAGTCTGATAAACTAATGCGCATGCGTGATTGCTTGTAAAGTTGTGTTAACAGTAATGCTAAAAATTCAGATTTTGGCACTATTACTGTGTGCCAAAATACAAAAAATTACGCAATTTTAGGCCATTATTGCAGTGGTCATTTCTTGGGCAAAAAAATGACTAAAAAATGACGTCATTTTTTGCCTTGTTTTGGGTGGTCATTTCTTGGGCGTAAAATGTTTGAAAAATGTCCCGAAAATGACCAAAAAATGACGTCATATGTTTGTCATTTTGCTACGGGGGAAGCTCCGAAACAGTCAAAATAGCGATCCACAAAATATCAGCAACATCAAAAGTCCACATCCAGCACAGACAAAACGACATTGCGAGCCGCCACACAAATTAGTTTAGAGTATGGTACCATAAGCACTTCACTAGTGCAAAAATTTAAGCCAGTCCAAACCAAATTATCGCCTTAAATTTGATCCCTCTAGACATTGTGCTCATCTGAGAACGTCTCTGTCGGTTGATGTAAAGCTGATAGGATCGCTCAAAATAAAACGCATCTCGTATTTCACCAGCACATAATAAATTAACACCTTATGGGTCGAAACGTTTGCAATTTGATGTTTCTTGAGCAGGTCGATCCGACCTGACTGAGTGCTCTTGCTGCTCTCCCGAGTCCCGAATTCTCGCTTTTCCCATCGCCTCCGAAGGTTGCCCTTTGACCCATGTCGCAACACAGCAAAGTGAGGTCAATTGCACAATTTCTTGCTACACCTTAATCGCGCAGCACTGCTGGAATGTAACCCCTATGCGCACATTTGCATAGAGCGCAAAAGCGGGTCACAATTCTCGTCCTTTTCAGTTTGTAAATTTTAAAAAATTTAACCTTTTGCGAATATAAACTTTCAAAAATAATTTGTAAGATTTTCAAACTTGTTAGTCTTAATTTTTAAAATTTTTCACGTTTTTCCCGAGTGTACAAATTTTTAAAAACATCTACGTTGTCTACAGAAAAAAATGTGGCCTTATTCTCCAACTGTATGGGCCAATTGTGGCTTTATGGGCCAATTTAGTAGCCACATTTATGTATGAATCCTACATTTTTTTCCAGATTTTTATTTCATTGCCCAGAGAGTGAATAATAAGTAGTTCTTAACATTGTCAACATATTCGTGAGATCAAATCTGTAAAACTTGCCATTTTTCCAAACAAAAATGACCAAAGTTCCAAATTTTCCGTTAACCAATTTGGTTTACCTTACATGATATCGTTAAAAAACAATGTATTCAGGCAAGTTCATATAAATGTATTAAATTTAATTATTAACCACTAGCTGTGCCCGGCCACATGATGCTGTGGCTAACCCTAGTCACTTTCTTTCTCGATGACATCCCAAATTTCCCGTTGAATTCCTTTCCTGATGTATTCCTAAATTTCCCGTTGATTTCCTTTTCGATAAATTCCTAAATTTCCTGAAAAATTCCTAAATTTCCTGTTAAATTTCTTTTTCGGTGAATTCCTAAATTTTCCGTTGAATTCCTTTCCCGTAAACGGCCATATTGGTAAGATTAACTGAAGTACCCCCATACCGAAAAGTGATAAAAGCAAGGCGAATAAGAACAAACACTAATTGCTAGCTCCGCTGTGCACACCAATGGAACCATTTCGTCCTAAGCCACGTGACTTGGAATCATGAAATCTCTTAAGTATATTGCATGTTTTTCTTCTACGTTTAAAAATAGCGTATTAAAGTGGTGTCACAAAGTCGTTGGGAAGGGGTTTGAAAAAAGAATGTTTGTAGCTGTCACAAGTGTGACACGTAAATAATAGATATAAACTATCACTTCCGTATCCGAAGGCCACATCATGTAAAAATATTTGAAAGCAATCGGTGAAGAACTTTTATAGATTAGCTGTCCCGCACAGGTTGGCGTTTACATTGTTATTTATATAAATTACAGACAACTAAAATATATTTTGAAAGTATCAACAAATGTCCGGGCTGGTTTCAACAAAATGGCATTGTTAAAATGGTTACATCCTCCGTTTTTGTGTATCATCTACAAAATGCCGTGTGCAAAAAAAAAGTCGGGAAATAATTTTCTGTACTTTTACAGATGCATGAATGCAGATTATGCCAGTATTCATATATCACGTGAATCTGATCATGTGACAACACTCTAAAAAATGCAACCAACTAGAGGATTCCTAACTTAGGGTTTCAGTAACCAGACGCTCAACTAACCTAGACTCTCTGCTAGATCCAAACCCGCTAGAAGTACCCATGTCATAAGCCTTAGGACTATACTCACACCCAGCCTAGACTCCTCATTACTCGCGCACGAGCAGGAACTGGTCAATACTTACGAATATCAAATGTCTTCCTATTTTATACCCTGCCTGCTCCGCCCCTAGTGTACTTTACTTTACTCCTTACATTCCAGCTCGGGGTAATTACTATACCTTACATAATCAGGGTCATCCTCAGATATCTTACATACCTCACACAGGACATAGGTTATAAGGTTATGACAAGTTCAGTCACAAAGCAGAGAAGGGAGTCATGTTCGGATATAGAGAGACCCTAAAAGTGTGCCGAGTCTTGAATCTTCATGCAGGCAAAATATGGCTGAGTTGCAGTGTAAGGATAATAGAAGGAGGACAAATAAAAGTGCAGAGCCAGAAGGAGAAACAAACAAACAAGAACGGACAACAAATGAGACAAACAACGTGAAAGAAGACACATATGATGAGGACTGGATGAGACAGAGGAAAGAAAACCAGGAAACATTAACAAATAATGACCGAATGACAATAATAACACTTGGATGTAGAGGAAAATACAGAAGACAAGATTTGAACTGAGACGGCTAAGAAGGGTTTATGAAGGTGTACCACCACAAAGACTAAGTTACAAGGCTGAATGTAACGTGAAAATGGACCCGGACCATGGACAATAGAAAAAGAGAAATATGGACGAGAGCGGCAGAGGAAGAAATCAAGTCAATGCACAAACACGGCGTGTGGTAGATAACAAGACTTCCACCAGGTAAGAAGGTCGTTAGCTATAAGTGGGTGTTTAACATAAAACTGGATTGAGACGGAAAAATACAAAACCACAACGCTAGACTGGCAGTGCGGTGTTTCTTTTAAAAATAAGGGACAGACTATGATGAAACGTTTCCCCAGTAGTAAAACATGAAACCATAAGGACCCTACTTGCAATTGTGGTGAAGAAGAAGTGGCATATAAGACAGATGGACGTCAAGAACACATATCTGAATGGTACGATTAAGGAGGAATTGTACATGGAGCAACCTCCAGGTTTTGAAGAGAGAGGAAAAGCAGACTGGGTAAGTTGATTGCAGAAAAGTCTGTAAGGACTGAAACAGTTTGCTAGAGCATGGAATCAGAAGGCAGTGAAAACACTACAAAGTATGGGATTTACACAAAGCCAGGCAAATACAAGGAAAGGAAGATCAAGGAAGAATAGATAAGGGCAAGATGTACATACTAGTATACGTGGTGAACTTATTAATTGTCGGAAAGATAGTCGAGAGCACCAGGGAAACTGGCAGCTGACTGAACAGATACTTTGAAGTGAAGATCTGGGGTCAGAAAGTCTTTATCTGGGCATACAGATAAAGCTGCAAGGTGATGGGACAAAAGAAATTCACCAAGGAAAGAAATCGACAACTGGTGAAAGAATTTGGGCTAGAAGGTGCAAAACCATTTAGGACGCCCATGGAAACGGGTTTTCTATAAAAAGAAAGCAGGAACAGCAAGAAGTTAAGAAGACAACAACAAATACAGAAGAGTAAGCAGCTCTCTATTATACCTGGCAACAGTGACATGACCAGACTTCGCAGCATCGCCAGTGTTACTGGCAAGAAGAGTGGAGGATTTCACCGAAGCAGATTGGAAGTCAGAGAAGAAAATAATTAAGTATTTAGGACACATGAGGGAGACAAGTTTAACATTTAAAACCGGAATAGACAACGTATTAAGTTGTTATGTCTCCGCAGATTATGCAGGCGATTTTAAGGAGCTAGAGTTGACAAGTGGATACATCGTCAAGATAGGAGAGAGTACAGTGAAGCAAACGTCGGTGGCAATATCCACCACCAAGGCTGCGTTTGTGGCAGCCTCACAAGCTACACAAAAAGTTCTATGGAAGTTTCCATGAAAGTTTCATGGAAGACATGGGATTTCAACAGACTGGCTGCACGGAAGTACAGTAAAACCTCGATTATACGATCCTCTATTATATGTACCCCCTATTATATGTACTATCAGAACAAGGCTCCTGCCGACAACACCATGCGTTTTTTGGCTAGATCAGGCCTTAACCGTGGGAAAATTAATTAAATACATCTAGTTACCTAGTTTGAAGCCTGCTCATAGCAGTAGTGCAGCTATTTCAACTAAAAAAAATTAGGGTTTCAAACCTGCAAAACAAAAGTGATATACTTGTACATGGAATGTAATAAAATAACTTTGAATACTTAATTGATTTGTTTCTATTTTTTAAAATTGGTTTTTTATTGTTTTGAATTTTAACCTCGATTATCTGAACATTTCAATTATATGAACTACCTCTGGTCCCAATTAGTTCGCATAATCGAGGTTTTACTGTATTCGAAGACAACCAGGGCTTTTTAAAATCCATTGAGTCAGAGAGAATCGGAGCAAGGACAAAACATATTGCGGTATACCACTATCATATAAGGGACTTAAGAGAGAAAAACATCGTTAGAATGGTATACTGCCCCAGCGAAAAAATGATGGCAGACATACTAACCAAGCCAAGACCAAGAGTGGCCTTTCAGAGATGCATGAATAACATTGTGATGAGGACCGAGAAATAAAGCATCAGGAAGGAAAAAAGGTGTTTGAAGTGCACTCCTGATACACATGAACACACGCATCATATCTGGCAGCATCGAGAGCAGAAGTGGCGGAAGTCAAGGATGGTAGTTGGCCACATCGCCCCATCATTCATTTGTTAGAGGTTCGAGTAAATGTTGGATGCATGCAGAATGTCTGAAGATTGTAAATTTTAATGTGAATAAATGTTAGATGTTTAATAAACAGGTTGTAGAATAAATAATGATTTGCTGTGAATAATTAAAAAAAATGAGAAATGCTTTGTGACTTAGTTTCAGACACAGAAGAACTCTTTCTCGATAAGAGCTAGAACTAATGATAAGTAAGCAATCTCTTTTACATATTTAAGACAATTTCTAAAAATTATTTGGACAGATGAAAGTCGTTGCTCTGCTAGCTGTTACAGTAATTTTGTTAATATTCAATCAATAAACGAAAGAATAGAAAGCATGGAGAATTACCCAAGAAAAGAATCCTATATCATCTTTAACGTTACTTCTCCACCTCATAGCGGAAGCTGTGAGAATCAGGTTAGACAACTATTTAAACATTTGGCTCTACCAAGTATTGAAAATGTAAAACTGGAAGCGGTCCATACTTTAGGTCGACAATCAGACAAACGTCCTTCTCCTCCAATAATCATCAAATTTAACCACCGACCTGACGCTAATTTATTCTTTTCAACATTTATAAAAAATATTCAAAATGTCAGAAAAATACCTGGATTTACAAAAATAGGATTGGAGCACAGTTACTGCAGACAAACCCTAGAAAAGAGAAAATTACTTCTGCCACACTTACATTTTCTGAAAAAATCTGGCTGTCAAGTCAAACTAGTGGAAAGCACACTCGAATTTAACAATCAGAAATATAAAATCGACCCAGCAACAAATCGAATCTCACCCACCCCTGGTTGGCAAATCCCTGAGGATGGCACGGTACACCTGCAACCAATTAATATACCCCTCACCTCTCCAAACAATACACAACTGATGAATGATGTGATCACCACTACAATCCCTCAATCAGTCATACCCATGCAGACTGTTGAATATCATACAGATCCAAACAATCTACCCAATCCTTTAAATGTGTCAAAAAACTAATCTAAGACCAACCAATGCTAGTGTATAAAACCATTAAGATAGTATACTGGAATGTACAGGGCATAAATTCAATTCTATCAGACCCTATTTCCAAAGATACAATATGCAAATATGACATCGTCGGCTTATCGGAGACATGGGCGATGCAACCTTTCACTCTCCCTTCAACCAAATTTGACTTCATACATACCCTGGCTACCAAAACAAAAAAACACGGACGAGCTTCAGGAGGTATGTTTCTAGCATATGATAATACAAAATTCACCATCATAGAAAAACTTGAACTAACACAGGAATGGCAAATTATAAAATTTGAACATGTAACCACCAAATTCAAGTTAATCATAGGACAGCTATACTTACCTAATAACATGTCAAACCAAATGAAAGATAACCTAATGCAGATCCTAAAAAAAGTCTTTTCCTACCCCCTAGTAATTATGGGAGACTGTAATGCCAGGCTAGAAAAACTAAATTCACCACTGACAAGTCCCAATAGCAACCCAAACATACTTTAGTACCAATTTGCCTAAGACAAAATAATTAATGCACAAATCAAATGGCTGGTCGAAATACTTGATCAATTATCTCTTGCTATATTGAATGGACACACATAAGGTGACCACAGGGGAGTACCAACAAGATACAATGCATGCTCTTTTAGTACTATAGACTACTCTATTATAAATAATCAAATGCTCCAACTAATTGATGAATTTTATATATTACCTCTAACAAACTCAGACCATTTCCCAATAATTACTCAAATTAACACCATAGAAAAGCCAAATATCATGCAGCTTAACAAGCTTCACCCTAAAATAAAGTGGGACCCATCAAGAGCACAAGAATTCCAAAGGGTCTCCAGGGAAAAAATAAGTGAGGGTAAACTAAGTAAGTTAACTGGTTTAAATACCCCTCGGTTTAATGCAGAATGTATTGCCTGAAAGAAAAACTTAAAAATATCTGAAAAATCATTTGCAAAAAACCCAAGCGATACCACCTTACAAGCTCTAAGTTCATCAAAAACTCAATATAAAACTATACGCAAGGCAACAAAAAACTTATTTATTTTAAAATATCACTCCAAAACAACACAAGCTAAAGACTCCTCGACATTCTGGAACATAATAGGCAGCTGCCATAACTCCTACTGTAAACCTGCTAGCGTTATATCTAAAAACACCTGGAATTATGTACGCATTACCACTCAAATTGCCATTACGAAGTGTAAATAACTACATAGCTAAACTTAAACTTAATCACTTGAATGATCTTACAACGCTAACTCAATCACTTGATGAATAGGAACAGCCAATTACACTAACCAAATTAAGATCAGCCCATAAGCAAATGAAGAGAGGAAAAGCAGCAGGGACTGACTTAACACTACCAGAGATGCTTGACTCGCCTGATAACATTATTGATACGCTTCTGATAACATTTAATCACATACTGCACGCTGATAACTTCTCAAACAGCTGGGAAAGAATACTAGTTCCCCTATTGTGATGACCCAAATATCTCTCACCCCCCATAAATGGAAATACAACGAATGTAGACTTACCAAGGGAGCAAGAAAAATCCATAATCCCATGGCAATGGCTGCCATGATCAAGGAAAAGACCAGCCAAGCAAAGAATCCATGTTTTCGAACAAAGCGAAGCAAAGTATGGAGAAAGACGAACGTGAGCGCGTTGCGGACAGAAAAATCAATAAAAATGACGACACAAAAGCGGAAGCTGAACGGTTGCTAGGGGCAACCTAGCGTTCGCAGGTAGAAGACTGGACCTACCAGGGCCAGTCTCCTTCGGCATTTTCCAGGTGAGACATAGCAGTTAGCTGGTGCCTCTCCAGGAAGGCCCGGAAAATGCCAGTAGCTGATTCGGGCCTTGAAACGAAGCCTAGAGGAGTAAACCGGTCCTGAAGTTCTACACTGTATGTCACGCAAAGCTTGTGGGGTGGGGCAGCGTCTTTCCAGGTAATCCTTAACATAACCGAAGGAACCAACTGTGGTTTCGGACGGAAACCCAATTGGATTAACGAAGTGGCCATAAACCAAAACACGCGTGTCAACAGCCATCGGACACCACCACGCAGATGGCCAGACTGTTGACAGAGGGCCAGAAAGAGACACTAGCGTCATCTACTGAGTGAATGGACAAACAGAATCTCCCAACCTTGACAGCCGCATAATTTGAGGATTGTGATTGCACCAAATCACATTAGTACACCAAAATAACTCAAAATTGCAGAACAGACATTAGAGAATCTACAGGTAGTCGAATGGACACCTAACAGACTAAAACCTCCTAGAATGATAAGCAGAGAGAATAAGGGATCTTTACCCACTCCAAGCCAGGATTTATGACAGCAGTAGGCGTATGGAAAGCAAGAAGGAGGTGCTTCAAAATCTGCATTGCAGGTGCAGATAATGAGATGCAGAGCCAAATCGTATAAAAGGAGACCCAAAATTTTGATTCAACAGTCAGTGGGAAAGCAGCAAGCTAGAAGCCAGGTGACTCCATGCCGGATCTCCAACCAGAACAAAGGGATGAATTCTGCTATTGGTCTTAGAAAATCTACAGTGGTGAGAACAACTTCACTTTTGAACTGAGATAGGATTGTTTTGGATTTTAGTTAGGATTTCATGTATCTTTCGCAGTTAGTTAGTTAGAGATAGGATTATTCTGTAGAGGCCCTCAAGTGTGCATGCCATTTTTGATTGATCCAATACAGTAATCCAATACATCTCCGGGAATCTTTTCGCTACCATAGCCCCTTTTTAAATCCCGACAATTGTACTACCTTTGCGTAGGTGAACTAGAACACCGCTAAATTATGTACGGGTGGGTAACACCTGTGTCAACCCCACTGGTAGTAGTCCCGGGTAAAAAACCTTGGATAGGTTCATCCATCCTTGCCTGCAGTTTCCTAAGTATTCCCTTACTATAAGCTATAGGGTAGTTATTTCTAGTGAGGGTAGACAACGTATCGTTGAGTATCTCCCTGCACCTAACTGGGTCGGAAGTAAGCAAGATTGCCTGCTTCGACAGTGCTTCAAAAACATTTCTTTTAATGCTAAAGGGATGTTTGGAGTGGAAATCTAAATACCTGCCACAATTAGTGGGTTTAAGATACAGCTCCGTGGTTAGCACATAGTTTCCTTACTACCTTAACATTAAAAAAGGGATACTATCATTGTCCTCGCACTCTATAGTAAACCGCAGTCTTGGGTGGTATCCATAGAGCAAATCGAGCAACGAGTCAATTCTATCCTGGTGGGTCTGTGGAAATATGTCGTCTACGTATCTTAAATATAGACGTACTCGACACTATTCCATCTTTGCACAAATCCTCAAGATCCTTTATAACTAAATTAGCAATCACAGAGGAAATTGGGGATCCCATTGCCATACCGAATGTTTGCCTGGAATTCAGAAATGAATACAGTAGAATCCACTTATAAACATGCCGGATAGAACGATAGGTCGGATATTATGATGTAAAAAGCAAAGAAAGTTTGGTTTTCCATAGGAGTTCATGTAAAATTTTCAGGGTTTTGTGATGCTGGTTATAACAACAATCTGCCTTTAGCGATGGTTTTTTATACGCGATTGGCTATAATGATGGTTTCTCATAGAAGTGTATCAAAAACAGGGGTTTTCCTTGTTCAATATGGGATTGACTATGATGATGAAGGGGGTATGTGAAAAAGTTTCCCACACTCTGGAAAAATAGGATCTGATTTTTAAAATCAGTGTGTTTCATGGACTACATGTGACTTCGAATTTTGAAACCCATATTACTCATATTGATGTCACTTTGGCAAAACTTTAAAAATGCAGTACTATTATTTTTTTAGTTAGCTAGTCTTTGAAATCCATTTTAATTAGCCAGCATTGTTGGAAATGGCACTGCTTCCGTGCATTCAGACTGGAATTCAGAATACAGTACAGAACAATACAGAACAGAATACACTTATAACAATGCCAAATGGAACAAAAGGTCGGATATTATGATGTAAAAAGCAAAGAAAGTTTGGTTTTCCATAGAAGTACATGTAAAATTTTCTGGGCATTGTGATGCTGGTTATAACAATAATCTGCATTTAGCCTTAGGGGTTTTGTATATGCGATTGGCTATAATGATGGTTTCCCATGGGAGTAGGGGAGACCGGGCTAGTTGTTACACTTTTCAGTTTTGATTTTTTTTCAGTGTTTGTAATAAATAAAAACCATTGAGAAAATTAACAATGATGAACATAGCTCTCATGTTTGTAAAAGAATTTTTATTAAACTAGAAAATTATGAATATTGCCAAATAAAATGATATTTTAGACCCCCAGATTGTAACAAACTACCCCACATCGGGGCACTTTGTTACATAGACTGGGGTAAGTTGTTACATTGCATTTTATAATTAAACCCCCAGAGATAAAGCACAAACAATTACCTATCATCATCAGAGTTGCAGTTCTGGCAAATATAAAATGCATTTTCATCTGTGCATCTAAGATGAGCCTACATTTTGCATACTGTGCAGCGAATCCATTGTTCGTTTGATTTTGAATTTGAGAATGGCTCCCAGCAGACAAGACAATCTACCTCGTCATCACTAGAGTTGTCTTTTTCAACAAGGTTGTCTTGCTTGAAAGGTTTTGGTTTTTTAACAGATTTCATTTTAGGTAAATCTAGCTTCCGACAAGTGGCTTGAGACTTTTTAGATTTTTTCGCTTCTCTTTCAGCAAATTCAGCTTCCAGGGCTGCTTTAACTGGGTTATCAGTAAGTATAGCTGTATCTCTTTTTTTTCTGCCATTTCTAGCAGTATTGCGGGGACCAGCCTTAGGAATTGGCCGAATATCTTATGGGCTAATGTGTTTGTTATTACGATTTGGAATGGCAAAATGGGGGATGAATTTTTTGGCCTACTTTGAGATTGCTCATTAAAGACTGGTCCATCTCCTTGTTGTGGAACATAAGTAGTGCTGGATATTCCACTTGTTGAAGGCATTGGTGGCAATTCATTAGCATTGTCTGATAGGAGATTAGTTGTGGCAATTCCACTGATATTAGATGTTCCAGATGTTGATGGCACTTGCTGTAATTCAAGCCTAACTTTTAATGCTGATGTTTGTTGTCATACATCTTCTGGATTTGGCTTATCAGTGACGGATAATGGAAGAAATTCATCATCTGCAAAAATGTCTCTATTAAATGGCCACATTCCTGATACTTTAAATCCATTTTGGATATTTCTTGGTGTTAAGGCTTGGGGCAAGGCATCCCGGACAATTTCTGGAATGCTGTAAATTGTCATAGTTTTTCCTGGATTATTTCGCATCCATTGTTGACAAATTTTTTAAAAGGGCCATACACACTTCTGTCCAAAGGCTGCAATTTGTGGGAGCAGTGGGGAGGAAAGACGAGAAGGATAACACCATTTTCTTTGCACAAATTAATCCCTTTAATGGACATGTGAGACTCATGGTTATCCAGAAGTAATAGGACTGGTTTCTCTTTGGTACATCTTGTGTGCCTTATAAAATGCTGAAGAAATATAATGAAGTCATCACAATTCATCCAACCAGATGGATTTGCTGATCCAACACTTCCTGGTGGGCCTGATGCAACAAAGTGATCTCGATAATTTTTTCTGGGAAATATGAAAATAGGTGGAACTGAATTGCCATTTGCACAAATTGCTGTAGCTATGGTTACTAATGTGCCACGTTCAGCTGATGTAATTGCTCCAACTTGCTTTACTCCTTTTCTTGCAATGATTCTGCATGGCTTCCGTACAGTTGTTACTCCAGTTTCATCCACATTGTAGATGTCTTGAACTTCAAATTTGTAACGATCCATAATGTTCTATGATCAAAAAACAAAAAATCTTATTGACATTAGTCTTGTTAAAACTAGTAACCCTGCTTAGGCTATTTGCTTCAGGTGTACGAATTGATACGTTTTTATTCCTCTTGAGAAAGCCAGAGAACCAGTCAGCTGATGCCAAATTTGTTTCACACCAATTAAAAGAATGAGTGATTTGATTTTCCTTTGCAAATTCATAGGCTAACTTCCGTACTTCTTTTGTTGATAGACCATAGTATACTTTAGCTGAATCATCTAAGTATTTAGCTAACTCACGCTCTTGTGCATCTGAAAACACAAGGCGAGGCTTAGCATAACCAACTGACATGGTAACTTTATTTTGGGTTCCTGTAATAGATTAGTCAAATTCAGTTAAACTGTAAGTTACATTGCAGAAATCCTTATTTTATTTTATTCTCTCACCTTCGTTTGTATTTTTTTGCAAAACCTTTGCAATGTCATAAAGTTGATGTTATATATATTAGCTGCAGCTCGAAGAGTAAGGTGGTTATCAATCATATCATTTTGGGCTCGTAAAAAAATATCCACAGGAATTTGTCCTCTTTTGGTCTTCCTTTTGTAAGTTCGCATTGTAAAACTGCAAAATGTAAAAGCAGAATGTTTTTTTGACTAAAAACAATTCACAACATTAAAATTTAGTAAATGGGGTAGGTTGTTACAATGTAACAACATGCCTCTTTTCATTTGTAACAATTAAGTTGCCCTTTTTCAACACCCCTTTTTCAAAAGTGTCCTCTCCCATGAAAAACAACGACAACTAGACATTCAACTTTCGTGCCAATTAACACTACTTTGACATAGTGTTAAAGTAGTGTTAACATAAATTACTCACCAAGGCAAAAAATAAGAAATTTCCTCCTGCACACAAAGAAATGGTCCAAATTTCACTATACCACACTGGATGACTCATCACATGATTCTTCTTCATGGTTGAAGTTGACAAGTGCTGCCACCTATTTCCTGATTTTTAAACTAAGTTGTAACAACTAACCCTTGTAACAACTAGCCCCGGTCTCCCCTACATTGGGATAATAGTAGAGGCCAGGTTGGTAGGTGAAGGGTGCAAAGTATGCAAGGGGCTGTGAGATCAGGGTTGAATGTGCCTTTTTTAAAGTAAATGTGGTAAGGATTCAT